>JSYX01000368.1:0-35232 GCA_000787465.1 Thermomucor indicae-seudaticae
AAATCGTGCAAAATGCTCGCCGCCAGCAGCGCCAAAAGATTTTTCCTTGAGCGCAAAACAGACGGAAAAACCCAGTGTTACCTCTGAAACGAACGATAGTCTAAATAACGAAACTCCGCTTGCGTGGCAGTATAAGATTGAATATACGTACACAAATTAAAAGAAGAGATCAGGGGGAATAAAATGTGTCTGGTTCGTTTGGGTTTGGCGGGGACGATTGAACGGGAAGGGAGGCGGTAATGGATGATAAAAACTGTGAGAAATAAATGGCGGAAAACCTGAGAATGTAGGATAACCTTCTCCATAGCAGGCCGACGGTGGATTCAAAGTGTGCCCTTCTTGCGCATTAGGCGCACCGGGCATTGGTTGATTTTCCTCTTCGTGAGCCCTTTTCCCTTGCTCTGCCGCCGTAGCACACCTTTTTGAGGGTCGTGGAGGAGCATTATCTATCCTTTCAGGAATGTCTTGATCAGTTTGATTTAAGCTTCGTTTCGTCGATGATGGTCCACTCTTTCTGAGCTTTTTATCTAACTTTGTGAATGACAGTGGCTCTGTTTCTTTTTCAGACCGCTTCTTTTGATGAGCTTTTAGGGCTTTCTCTTCATTTTCCGAGAGGACCTTTCGAAATTCGCTGTATGAGACATTTTCTAGAACTTGGATTAGCACGGATGTATATCATTCCAATTGCAGCTTATCATACCTGGCAGTGGTAGGATATGCAAGCCTCTCTCCTTGAGCTGTTCAAGAAACTGCTCGTCACGGGATGCTACAAGATTCACAGCGATACCAGATGTTCCTAGCGAGTAGTAATTTGTGAGCGAATAAATTGTTGGGGCGTATGGGGTATCATACATACCATAGCGACCTGATCGTCCAACGCGGTGCATGTAAGTCTCTACATCTCGCGGATAATCCATGTTAATCACAAGATTGACGCGGTCGATGTCAATTCCTCGAGCGATCTATGACTCTATCAGTCAGATTCAGTCCGTACCTCGCAGTTCTCTATCATACCAGGTCACTGCAGACGAGCACTCGAAGTTTGAATTGTCGCATTTTCTCCATCACAGACATCCTCTGGACTTGGTCCAAGCCCCCGCTGATATAACCTGAAGCCCACCCCATCTCTGTAAGCCATTTTGATAACTCGATGGCCCTATAAATCCCGATCTAACCTCAATATCTTTTTGGATTGGAAGTAATGATACATACCTTGGTACACTGTTTACGAATATCATGCATTGATAGAAGGGGATTTTACTTAGTAGATCTGCCGAAGCCTCGAATTTTGCTTTGTATATTCTAAGGTTGCGTTGGAATTCCTTGTCGTCTGGCGGCTGCTCGACACTGATACGCTTGTAGTATTGCTGAACCTCTATGTATATATGTTGGTAGCTTAGATGAAGGACAGGCGTAACGAATACAAACCTTCTAGCTCCGGCACATCCGCTGTTAATCTAACTATCTCAGGGTTGTTGGTCAACTCTCGGAGCCCATTCAATAAGTCTTCAGAAAAAGTCGCGGAAAAGGCTAGGCATTGTTTATTCCTTGGGAGATGACGATCGATATATCTGAAAAAAGGCCACAGTCTTAGTTCTAGTCAAGCCTGTATAGAGAAGGGGGAAAAAGCAAGCTATTACCTCGTTTGCCGTTGAAAAGCTTCGTCCATAAGCCTATCTGCTTCATCCAATACCAAGAGCCGTATACTTTGCGTCTTCATCAAGTTTTTGTGTATCGATGCCATTAGACGCCCTGAACACATTCAATGATAATGTTCCACAAGCAAAAGATATGTCAAGCGTACCTGGCGTCCCAACGATCACTTGACAATGGCGCATCTTCTTGGCATCATTCTGGGTATCCAAACCACCGATGATTGCTTCGCACTGGAAGCCTTTCAAATATTTGCCAACGTTCCTGATAACGTCTCTGATCTGTATCGCGATTTCACGAGTCGGTGCTACCATGAGCACCTAAGCAACGAGTAAGTGACCACCAGCGAATGCGAACTTTATCTCAATACATACTTGCAACTCATTAAGGTTCAAGTCAATCATTTCTAGAGCGATGACGCTAAAGACAATTGTTTTTCCCGTGCCAGACTTCGCCTGTGCGATCAGATCCACGCCGAGCCGACCGATCGGGATCGCTTGCAGCTGAATCGGTGAAGGTCTTGAATACCCTGCTTGTTCTAGTCCACGCAAGACATCCTTGTTCTGCACCAGCGTTTCGAAAGCAACATCCTCTTCAATACGTACATCTCGCGATAACTTTGGCAACACATCCATGCCGTCGGATTAGCCCGACAGCCACACAGTGACTCCATTTTTAACTTTTTTGTGAAACTAAATTCCTTTTACATGATCATTTCCCTCCAACACACATTAGCATGGGAAGGTAATGTACACCACTCATTGTCACAGTTTTGCAGTATTAAACGGAAAAGTCTATTCTAGAGTACGGCGCTCTCGGACACACCACGGCATTCGTGATATCTACCGCAAATACAGAACACGGAATTATGCCAGGGATCTCGATCAGATTCACGAAGACTTAAAACCAGAGAATTTAGAAAAGATAAAGAATCAGCCATTGGATCCAGATAAACCTGGTTTGGGCCAGAACTACTGTGTAGAATGCGCGTAAGTCTATTGCAATGGTTAGTATTTTGTCACATGGATAATAAATTAAAATTCTGTTGCTGGCTCCAGTCGTCACTTTATCACACCTGATGCACTAAAGGAACACTATCGAGGAAAAAATCATAAAAAGCGAGTAAAACTACTAAAGGAAGAACCATATACGCAAGCCGAGGTAAAACGAAGATGGCGTTAATATAGAGATATGCATGGCTGATTGATTCGAAAAACTACACATTAGGCCGATGCAGCAGCCGGTTTGGGCAAACCAGACAATGGAAAACGGGGTGGTCGATCATTGATTTCAGAAGATATCGTCATGGCAGATTGAGCAACTTGCAACTTCCTTAAACGATTCACGAACCTCGTCAAACTATATGACAATCCGTTTGTATTTGTACCTATAGCGCTCTGAAACATTCGTAACATAGCATGCATATTAAAGCGAACTAAGCATGCACGACTTTGGTTGGTTCCTGCCCCCCTTCAGCCCTCTCTCCATTTGATACTTGTAGACGACAAGTGGGTTGCTAGTTTTTATTTGCACTGCTCCCTACGCACTCTCTCTTTCTGCTTCTTTTCCCACACACTTTCCGTATTCACAATTCACAGCTTCCATGCCAGACAATCAGACATTTACATCGGCAACTCGTCGACGTACAGCCTCGGCGCAGCTGCTGCGGAAAGCTGGCTTCGACCCTGGACTCCTGCGTGAAGAACGTGATTCCGCACAGAAAAGCAGGAAACTTACGCGATGGACAGCATGCTTTGCTTTTGTCACTCGATTCAAGAAATCGAGGAACAAACCTGACGTTCTTGAGCCAGAGCGAGAAACTACACGGCGCCATAGTAGCAGTGTTGTGCAACAGCAGGCACCAAGCAGACCAGCCTCGGCTGCTTGTCCGTACTCGCAGTATCTGGAAGGTGTCTTGCAAGGAGAAGATCAAAAGTCGACAGGTAACAAAGAGCTTGCTCTGATATGCTAATATTACTTGATCAGTGATTCACACCCCTGATCGTCATTGATAGTCAGCACGGTTTTTCAGTGGAAAGAAAATCAACCTTTGCCTGTAACGCCAATGTCAGCTTTATCACCACCACCTCGGTATATCACAAAGGAACGCTCGCATAGTTTAACGATCGATGACGTGACACTACCACCACCGACTCCTCGACAACCATCACGGCAGCATCCTACCGCTCTCCGATTATCAATGGACGTAGAACAGCATTATAATGATAGCTTGAGGCACAGTTCCTCGTTGATATCAAGTGCGAGCTCTCTTGATGAAAGAACCACTAGTAGTAGTGCTTCTACAGATCTAACCATGATTGCCGCGCCGCCGCCGCTGCTGCCGACTGTTTCACCGTCTATTCTAATCAACCGTGGCTCGAGACCCCTTTCACTTGGTACCGATATTACAACGGCCTCACCGAGTAGCAGCACCACAGCAGCAACAGCACATCAACGCCTAACTCCTGAACCCGTCGAAGTGCCTCCTTCTTCACACAATCATGGAGATATTCCTTTAGAGGAACATCCGTCGCCAAAGACCATGTCGCTCAAAGAACGGAGAGAGCGTGCACGTCCTAGACAGATTCCGGATATCGACAAGTTAATTTTGGCACTCGATCTTTCCACCCCACCAAGAACAACAACAGAAAGACGCAATATTCATGGAGAATGCGACAACGACGACGAGGATGACGACGGAAGCTATCAAGACCTCTTGGACGAATTTCAGTTTCCTTCTGAGTGGGTTCCCGCTTCACCAAAATCAAAAGTCCATACAATGACTGCTCCCCATCAGGAGACGAACTCGAACAAGGAAGCAACAGAGAGAGTCTCTGTGGAACCATTTGATAGCCGGTCTGCCACGACGAGCGAAGAATTTGCGCGGCAAGTATTGGAAAATAAAAGGTATATTGTGGAAGGGTCAAAGTCAATGGATATCGTTCGAGACAAGGCACATTATGATGCAGTGGTGGCTAGTACGATGCATCGTCGACCATGGACACATCATTGTCGTGCACAGTCTGCTGCCTTGCTTAACAAGAAGAATTGCCAGGAGTCAGAAGGCCGAAAGGTTAATAATGATATGATACTACTACCCTTGGCAGGGGCTCATAGGAGACCATCCCTTGTCTTCTTTCCACCGTCACCGAATTCGATTAGTTGAGCCTCCCCAGGAGGGATTGTCAGAAAACCCTTTTGCAAGTAGCTACTTCCCAACATCACCAATAACTGTATGTAATTTGACACAGTCATAACGTTTCTCGCTGGTACGAAAACCGTCATCCGCCCTTTTTAAACAAAGTCCCAAAAAACATACCAGAGCCTGCACTTTCTGTGTGGGTGGTTGAATGATTTATGTGGTGCGTCTATGCTAATAGGGGAGGGGTGAATGTAAATTGACATTAGGGTTTAGTGTGCTATTATTTCTAGAATGGTTATCATCATTATGTTCGTTTGATTTGCCCGCCCTGAGAAATATATTCCTGCACATATTTCTTGAAGCTGCTTGCTACCTCCTTGGCAGTCGTATCCTTTGCATAGCAGTCCACAAATTTGCCGTCAGGATCCATGAGGTAGAAGAAAATAGAATGGTCCACCAAATAGTCCTCGCCTTCCGACACGTTGGGTGGTGATGATACGTAGACACGGAATGATTTGGCCACCCGACGGATCTCGTCTTCACTGCCCGTTAAGCCGATCATGTCAGGATGGAAATCTTTAATGTATTCTTTCACTACTTCTGGCGTATCCCGTCGTGGATCGCAAGTAATGAACACAGGCACCAAGATACCTTCACCGAGATCCTTGTCCGCCTCTGCACAACACAACGTTCCGGATATGTTAATCGAAGAAACAAGCGCGAACGGCCCGAACAGACTTACTGGTGATTTCAACAACTTCAGCCATTTTATCGAGCTCATCCGGGCAAATATCTGGGCAATGCGTAAACCCAAAATAGACCATGTAGAATCGACCAGCCAAATCCTTCGTACTGCTGAAGCGTTCACCGGTCTCTGCATTCGTCAATTCAAAAGGACCGCCAATCTTGGGCTTTCCAAAAGACTTCGTCGTTTCTCGTTCTTTCTGTTCCCCTGTACCACGAAATTGTCAGTTACGGAAGACTAGATCGAGTTGTGAATCAGGTTACGTTACTTAATTTCTTTACGCGCTCCTTTTCGCTTCTGAAGTAGAGAAGAAGACCAGCTCCTGTACCTAGAAATACGGCAGCTGCCTTCCAAGTGAAAGGCTATTTGTCAACAGTAAAAGGCAGCACATGTAAGGAAATAACGCCTTCCTTGAAAGAAGTCTGCAAAGTAGTAAAACATACTCCCATGGTTGCCTGTCGCCGCGCTTTCTCTTCTCGCGTAGTCGCTAACCATCGCTGGCACGAAGGCTGTCGCCAGATCAGCCTAGTCACTGCAGGACGCGCACTCGGCCTGCATAATAACGATCTACACACCAATGTCTGCCATTGTCTCTATTGTGAGCAACAATGAACCCGTGAACCCTTTTGTCATTATAGATTGTTTACTTTAAGGCCTTGCTGCATGGTTCACGGACTGGAAAGGGAAGTTTGGGCCTGCACCTCAGAGAAAGCAAGTCACCTGTATCAGGTGAAAACAGTGAGAAATGGCCGCAAATCTATAGAGCAAGTTTACAGTTACGTGATGGATTTGCCGCTTCACGAAGGGCAAATTCGCGCATTGAAATGGCTGGCTTTTGGCGACTAGCCTCATGCCTCCGCTTATGGTCCTGGCCAAGGCGAGGGGTTACAAGGTACGCGGAAGCCAGGGCAGGAGCCAGAGCAGAACCATATCAAGGACCTGGAGCAATTGCAGTCGATTCATCCATAAAAATGTCGTTAAGGCGAACCTGGAAACTGAACGTGATTGTCGAATGTTCCTGATGAGCTCTCCCGATTTCTGGGAGCATGTCAGTAGAGTGAACATGTCACAGAAGAGACTTGTGTTTCTATAAGTTTCTTCGGCTGAACGAACCCTACCCTTTAAGCCGACGCATTCGAGACAGGTGGCCGAGACCCCGCATATTGGGCATGGTGCGGATGCTTGTTCGACGTCCTGCTAGAGGCTTGCCTCGTGTGCAACAGATCCGAGGACAATTGTATGAACGGCTCTGTACATTAAACGGATATCGCCCAATCTGTTTCCTCACTGCGGCGAACCATTCGAGTTCGAAAATACAAAGATCCGCATGGAATACATCAACCACGTTCAAGAACATTTTGGGCGCTTTATACGGACCTATGTTCGGGCTTCGGGGCTATCAAGTGAACCTTCTTGGAGAATCCGTCGGCTCTATGCATACTGGTGGACTGCAAGTTCAGCTACCATTCTGAAGCGCCACGCTCTCTAAAGTGAGGTGGGCAAAGATCATCTCAAGAATTTCCAACTAACCCTGCAGCATGCAGGCTTATGCTTCCATTTCCCGTTTCGTGGGCATAGATGTTCTCTGTTTCGCGATCGTTACAGGCATAATAGCAAAACTGTGCAGTGAACTCAGCGGTGTTCTGGCCCACAACCCGCTCGTCGATTGCCTTAGTTATCATCAGAGCCGTCTCTGGGCAGACACAAAGGTACATTCCAATCGTTACGTGGAACGCCTGTACCAGCTGTCCTTGCTGCGCAAAAGGCACGGCCTAAACCCGTCACTGCCTTCCCTCTTCACAAGTCGCATATTCCAAAATATGTGATAGTAGACGACAAGATATTATATGAGAATTTCCTTCAGCGAGGGGATATGCCTTGGCGAGGGTAACAAGAAAGACGAGCCGCCGATGATGCATATCGCCGACGCGTTAATTTGAGCGAGAAGCCCTTCAAGGCGAGATAGGGTCAAGAAACGATCGTCTGTATAAAATCAGCGCTAGCTGAGAGATCTTTGTATCTACATAAAATCCACTGGTTACATGTGGTTCAAGTCGGCGTAGTTTCTTGCGTATGATGCGAGCGGACTGTACCAGAGATGATTTTTGGTTGCTTTGGTATGCGCAGAAGCTCGCTTTCACCGCCAGCAGAGTGTTAGGGAATTACGTCAGTATCCCCAAGTTATTGGATAGTTGCGCACTATGAGTGAAATTGATTCAAAGACGAATCGAGAAGCCAAAGCTGTATAGAGCTCAATTCATCCTTCACCCAAAGTGACTGTTTGTCCAGGCCGACGAAAAATTGAACTCACTTGCCAGAGGCCGTGGCGACGAACGCACTGTTCAACTTGACTTCTTATGGCTGACGCTGAGAAACCCGAGAAAAAGGAAACCAATCCCCCTACTTCCGAGCACATCAACATTAAAGTTGTTGGCAATGTAAGTGTGTTAATGATTCGTATAACATTCCGTCATTAGATGTTATTAAAAGGGGAAACAAGGACAACAATGAAGTCTTCTTCAAAATCAAGCGGACTACCCAGCTGAAGAAGTTGATGGATGCATACTGTGAACGTCAAGGAAAGAGCCCAAACTCTGTGCGATTCCTTTACGATGGCAATCGTGTCATGCCCGGTTCCACACCGCAAGAGGTATGAAATGAACGCGCTGGAATCCCAGACAAGGTAGTCTTATGGTGCTTACATCCGTCTTTTAGCTTGAAATGGAGGATGGTGATACGATTGACGTGATGGTGGAGCAGATTGGTGGTCTCTGAAAATACTCTTTTAAGATAGTACGCTTCTTTGTTTCCTCTTCTGATAGCCTACTGAAGAGACAGTAACTAACGGAGGATGCACTCTTGCCGAACACCTTTGTTCTTGATTACAAGTCACCTCACGTCTTCGTCTTCTTTTCATGCATTGTCTATTATAAAGCCATCGCATTTGCATCAAGTCATCTATACAGCATTGATCAGCTTTTGCTCAAATGCCTAGAACCTATTTGTGGTCATTTTTCAATGTCGGATATGGGAGATGATTATGAGATCTTCCATGATGTTGGAACTCGAGGTTGAGGGGTGGTCACATTTTGGTTCACGATGATAGTAATGATTGAGGCACTAGTGCAGTCTGCAAAGATAACTGAGCAGTTCGTATAAACGATCTATCAGCCAAGACCGGACTAACTTTTACAAAAAAAGGCTATCGAAGATATCCAACAGAAATTCTCTGCAGCTTTTTGCTCATGGTTATTTAAGCGATCGCCAAACGTCTCTCTATACTATCCAAGTTTGCGATATGCAGATGGACTGACAGTTTAACGATGCACTTGCGGAACCGGCGTTCTAAGGAGAGGCAATCACTAGATCCGGCGACTTTGTGCATCCAATGCCCGTCCTCGTTTGCTTGTGACATAGAACCAGGCACAACCTCAGTGTAAGTCAGACCAATGATTGTAAAATGCATAGCAAGTTCAGGTTTCTCATCGACCACGTCTAACTTATACTTAGGTTAGGTTGGGTTGGAAAACTGAACAAGCTAAGCATACCAGGGTCGTTTTGACCTATGGCTGAAGAATAAAATACAGTAATTTTTCCTTGAGCTTGACGATTACTTACCCGAGCATTGGACTGCCTAATGAAACGCATCATGACATAAAAACAACAAACGAATGCTTTGATATTGTAAGAGTATCACAACTAGTGTCTGTGTGACCCAGGAGCTGGGAACCCCCCGTGGAGATTTCGGATGAGTGCACAAGCAAAGCTGACTCTCAATATTACGTGTGACTAACCACTACATGGACAGCTCTCTTTCACAAAACGCACGGGCTGGCTTTACGCACTTTCAATCGACGGTACCTTGTTCATCGGAACTTCAGTATCTTGTATTTCTTTTGTTTTTGTTTACTTAACATCAAGATTCAGTGTTTTCGGACATCTGACAACAGCTTCTCTTTCCGGATCCGGTATTCACTTTAATCCTCATGGCCGACGATCCGTTGAAGGCCCGGAATGACACAGTAGCAGCAACACCAAGCAGCTCTGAATCGTCAGAAAAGTCGGCCCAAGAGGCAACCTGGGAGAAAGTCTCGAAATCGGATACCGCAGCTAACGAAAATGCGTTGAACAACACCTCTTCACGATCGGATGTGAACAATACGTCGTCGTCATCTCCTGCAGCACAGTCTTCGTCTGAAAACTGGATGTTTCATCGTGCCAGTCAGCGCCCGAATATTGCCTACTTGCGCTCTCGATGGTCATCACATGAAATGAATCAAGCCGGCACGTTCTTGACTGTCGATAAAGCTCCTCAACAGATTCAGTTACCAAATTTATCGATCGATCAAAACGATTACTCATTGCGACACGAAATGTATCATGTTTCATTGATTTCAGCAAGCTTGTGCTTGGGAGCCACTATATTGGACTTCTGGCACTCGAAGGCTTCAATCCACCATCATTCGTTGCTTTCAACCGTGCTGGCATTATTCTGGATGGCTTCTGTCGTACTTCTGCTTCTACGTCCTAGGCGGAGCGAACAATCAACCTGGGCCCTTCAACAACATTGTGCGCTAGCAACAACGGCAATCTTCGCGACGACAAGATCACTTTACAGCTTAGATGTCTTTTTGACGGCATCTGCTTTCAGCTTGTTGGTCATGTCTCGGCGATTAAATTGCGCTCATACGAAGCGAATCGAGATGATATTTGATGATTACAGAAAAGATAGAGAAAAGGCACAGGCGTCTGTCGACGCAGCTATTGAGACCTACGCTCACCAACGGTTGTCCTTTTTATCAACTGTATCACAGGAAGTGCAGGATGCAGCACTGATGGTAATTACAACGTTGGAACAATTTACTCCGAGCACCATTCTGGCGAATACGTACGAGCTGCTTAGCGCTTGTTCTATCGCAGTACCTATTGCCAGTATATCTGCGATCCATACTACGATAAAACAAGTCTGCTACATTAGCTCGCATATGCAATTGATATCACGGTTGCTTCGGGAAGGACATGTCATGACGCCGGAGAAAGTAATCCAGAGCCAAGTGCGACACGAATTCGATATCGGCAATCTTGTGCAGAATGTGGGAGACGCCTTGGCTGGTATGGCGGCCAAATTGCACGTGAACCTGGTGATATTCCATTCAGACAATGGAATGCACTATACCAACGTTGTCGGGGACGAGGCGGCTATTCGACATGGATTATTAAATGTAAGTTCAAATACGAGGTTAAACTGATTTGGTGTATTAACATTTGAGCTATTTAAATAGCTTTTGCGCAATGTCCTTGAGGGTTGCACACCAGGAGCTTGTATGGAATTAGGACTCAATATCACCCCATCAGAAAATGCCGGAAAGTTGATTGTCACGCTTGAAGTCATCCACATGGCTTCGCCCGCACTACCTGAAGGACTGTGCCCAGCAATGCTTCCGAACGCAAATTTGACTTCTGAATTACTGCGATACGTGGGAGGAACTTTGGGTGTCAGTAATGCAGGCAAAAATCGTACGCGCTATGAAGTTACTTTGGAGATGGATGCTGGAAGTGATAATAACCGTCGATTGCTTCTGCTGGAAGAGCCGTCATTGATCTTGCATAAACAAACTGGCAGCGTCAAATTTTCCAACGAGCCAACTCTGGAAGAGTTGACGAAGTTTATTGAGAATCTTCGAGGGCGCAAAATGGTCTTGCATGCACTTGAGCACAGCGTTTTTGCAAAGCATCTTACGAGCTGTCTGGCCAGTTGGAACGCAGACATTAGTCATGTGCCTGTTGCTCGTCTCGCGACGCCAATGACTGAAGGTGCATCTGGTGATGATACTGCTGCTGCCAGTTCCGACACAAGCGTAAGCAGTCTCGGGAATAGATCGACGGCTCGGGAACCTTCTGCAGGAAGCACTCCTGATTTGCCTGGGTCAGTTTCGTCTCCTCGCCCTCCGAGCGGACCTCAGGTGCCTTCCCCAGCTATTGAGGAGGAACATTTACACTCTATTCCGCCAACATTTATCCTTATCGACGACGACGTTGAAACTCTTGAAAATAAACTACGCGAGTTTCGGTCGCAACCTCCTACATCCGCAAACGTTCCGCAATATCACCAACAACATATCCGTCGACACAAGCACTCCAAGTCAAACGCAAATCCATCCCCTAATTTCTTTCATCAGGGGACAACAGCCATTATTCATTTTACTTCACTCGCTAATTTCAAGCGCGTTCGGAACACAATCCAGTTGTTTGCGTCCGCCCCACCTATGGTCCCTTTTTCGATGCCACGTTTGGTAGTTGTACCTAAACCTGCTGGACCACGCCGCTTTTTAACAGCACTCCACACAGCGTGGAATAATGCAGTTGTGGAGCCTCATTTCATGCCGATCGCGACGTCGCCCTCAAGTCCGATGCCCCAATCTTTATCATCTTCTGCTATACAACGGGAGTCGACTACACCCCCAACACCTGGGAGTGCCTACATCGGCACGCTGATTCACGAAGCAGATAGGACTTTGCATCGGGCCTCACCTGGCGAAAAGACACCAGAGCGGCGCCGCCCTAATAGCAGTGTTTATAGCCCACCGTCTCTTAACCCGCCAGGTACAGAAGGTCTAGATGGAGGAAACTACTTCCCAATGATAGGTAGTGCTTTAGGCGCATCCTCGCATGTCGCTCCTGGGACGAAATTTGATCCGGATACAAATCTGCATCACATAGCAGTGACTAGCGGACGCCGGCGATCGCAAGCAGACCAACAGCAAGCGTCAGAACCACAGCAACAACAAGCGCCGTCACCTATCCCGACGCAAACTGCAGACCCGCAGTCCAACAAGCCAGCTTCACCTGGCACAGTCCCGTCTGGCACTACTCGGAGACGACGAAACACAGCTCATGAACGACCCCTTGAGGCCATGTCCTTCATGGAGTCCTCCGCAGAAGAGGTCGTCACTGGCGCGACTACAGTAAGCACAACAGAGGGTCCGATTTCACCTACAAGGAATGCAGCCGCGGAAGGAATAAGCTCTCCTCTCGTAAAAAGCACGTCTGCACCCTCAGGGCAAAATGAAACGCAGTCTGCTCGCACAGAGAAAACACCTGTAGCAAAGAAGATGAGCTTCAAGTTGAATAAGAAAAGGAAGTCGGAGAAGGGCTCTGCATTTGCAAACGTTGTCAGCCCGCCAATTAATGTCCTGATTGTGGAAGGTAAGGGACTAGCAGGGTCGTCCATGGAGCATAAAACAGTAGATTAAAGGTAATGTTTACAGACAACATGATTAACCAAGCTATTCTCTCTACGTGGATGAAGAAACACAAGATTAAATGCTCAGTTGCTAGTAACGGACAGGAAGCAGTGGAACGCTGGAAGGGCGGCGGTTTCCATTTAGTCTTGGTAAGATATCATGATTTAGCGCGAAAGAGGCAAGAATCATTGACGGTGATTATAGATGGATATTCAATTACCTGTGATGGACGGAATTGAAGCAACGAAGGCCATCCGAGCCATAGAAAAAGAGCAAAAGATTGGCGTGCTGCCTACCAACACTCCCTCACCGACTGCACCAGCATCCGCCGCGGCAGCCACAGCTCTTGGTGCGGTCTTGGAGGACAAAGAATACTCGACAGTTGCAGCAGCAGCGGCAGCTACACAGGAAGAGCCACCGCCATCCACTTTCCGATCGCCAGTGATTATAGTTGCGTTGACCGCATCTTCACTCGAATCGGATCGACACGCTGCCCTGGCGGCAGGCTGTAACGATTTCTTGACGAAGCCTGTTAGTTTGGAATGGTTGGAGAAGAAAATTATTGAATGGGGATGTATGCAAGCCTTGATCGACTTTGAAGGCTGGCGGCGATGGAAGCGGACAACGAGTGACCAGCCTAAACCACCACCACTTTTGCCGAAAATCACTCCACAAAAAAAGGAAGAGAAGGAGACGACGGCAGCAGAAGAGGAACAACGTGTGGAGACTGTTAAAAACACAACGGCGCGCAAGGGTATAGTCCTATTGGGCGCAGCAGGTCTTGTGAGCAAGCGACGGTTTTCAACACTGGATGAAAAACAAGGACCGGTGCGCAGAGCGACACAACCATATCCAGCTGCCGTTATGAAAAGCGGGTCAGATTCAGACTTTGGATCCTTGACCCGGTCACAGAGCGAGAGACGACCACCTCGACCGCGTCAAGGTTGAGGCGTTTCCCTCTCTTTAACTTGTAGTATTGTACATACATGTTGACTTCATAGCAGGAACTCATGAAATTTGAAGGACACATAAAAGACATAAAAAGCGAAATTTCAAAGCACATTAATAGGAGAGTTTTTATTTCGCATGGTGTAAATTACGATCGAAAGGAGTCATTACGGCGCCAAGGAGTCGTTTTCTAATTTCATTGTTGGCATATGTATATAAAGCTGAAATAAGAGAGGCGAAAAAAGGATCATACCAAAAAGCAGCGACCAGCATGAGTCATAGGAAAGAGAGATACTTTTCCACAGCGAGTCTTGCTGAATTTCTGGCGACAACAGGCCCTAAAGACACGGAACAACCAGTTACCAAGCCCAACCGGCAAAAAACCAGGTTACTCAAGAAATCAAAGCGGCAGCCAACAGACGCAAACGATGTAAAGAAAAAGTACATCCCTTTACCTGTGTACATACCGGCGGCATCAGATCCAGAACCGTCTATCCAAGACAGAAAAGAAGACAACAACAAAGTTGTTCGCATGTTCCCGAAGCCGCCGCAACGCACTTGTCCGCACTGTCACCATCCACTTTGGCCGGATCGACCAAAGCGCTCGTCCTGCCCTGCCGCCATCGTCTATCAACCTAACGCGTATCCAAAGCCGCCAAAGTTTACCAGTCAAGAAGCTAAAGTGCTTTTAGAAATGATTGAACAACTCAAAGAACAGCTACGCGTGGAGCGAGTTTCCAGGCAACAGATGGAAAGACGTTTGAAGGAGGCAACAAGAACTTCGGGATAATTTTTTGTGCAAGCAACGGATTTTTCCTTCCATTATGTTATGTGCGTTGTATTTAGGCGCTGTGTCTTGAGTAATAGACAAAGAGAAAACAACAAACAAGTTTTACATGAAAACCGTCTAGTTGTGGGCAGAGAAAGGAAAAATTTGCTGTACAAGAAGAAAAGGGAGGAAGAGTTTACAAGAAACGGGCAAAAGGATGACTTTTCTGTACAAGATGGTGTGTGCGTGGTGAAAAAAAAGGATATACAAGAAAAAGAAAAGAAGAGGGTATTTTTTATCGTTAGGGTGAAGACGAGATCAAGTCCAGGGCGAGGCGAAAATCATCATCTTCTTCAAAGTGACGTGGCGCATTGTTGAGAAAGTCTTCGAGTCGCAGATCATCGTCGTCCACAAACGTTTGCTTTTTGACAGGAGGGCACGGGACATCCACAAAATCGAGATCGGCAACCCAATCATCTTCGTCAGCACGGCTACGCTTCTGCCCGGCAGTGGTGGTTGTGGCGCCGGCCGACAATGGAGTATCTTCATCGTCCGAGAGTTCCGGTAATTCTTCCTCCCAGTCATCGAGTAGGACAGGGAATGTGGGAAGTTCGAGGAGGGCCAAAAGTTCTTCGCCGGACAATTCCGGGCCGGTCATGACAGAGGACATTTTTTTTCGTCGGATGAGGTTAAAAATTTTTTCCTGTAATGCGGCGTCCTTTTTTTTGAAAGCACGTTTTATATATGAAAATTTTTTCTTTTCTCTCAGAAAAAAATTTTTTTGGGTTTGGGGGGCGTTACGCACCTGAAAAGGTAAAATTTAAGCCCCCGAAACGGAGTTTTTGGCTGAAGGGGAATGCAGGCGGGAAAATCACCTTGCAAAAAACCCTTGCTGAACCAAAGATCACCAATCATTCTCCTTTATCTGACAGTTTCACATTCATTTTTTTAGTCATTCACGTTACACCGAATTTTGTTTGTTTCCCTTCGCTTGGCGCTGGGGGGCGATTACCTTCATCGGGAAATACTTTATGCATCGGGAATTGTGCACGGTGACGCCGCTGTAACACTTTCTGCAATCATTACCGAACCGCTTGCAGCATTTTTCAAAACAAAGGCGTGTCATTTCTTGCATAAGGTTGCTTTGCTGATCATTTGAATTCGATCAGATTCAGGCTCAGCCGTCAATACGTACATTGCATATGAGACATTCTTTTCATTATCAAACTTTACGAACGGTTCCCCTTCGGGCCAGCCCTGGATTCTTGCAGGGGAATCTGAAAATTTTCCAGTGTGCTAGAAGCCCTGCTTAGCCCTTTAACCCAAGAAAAGCAAATCAGGAAATTCTAGAAAGATGATTCGCCGAGCCATTATGACCGATGATTTAGAATGAAAAATGACTGGAATGCTACCGGTTTTCGGTTTTCTTTTTTTGGATCGAGGGTGGGAAGATGATCATGGATGACCAACTTTACTTGTTTTTTCATGTCAAAACCACGCTTCGCACGACATCTCTGTTGGTAGCATGCAACTCGCATATTGCAGAACATGAAAATGTTGCATAAATCAATTTATGCACCAAAGTCTCTCGGCTGAATTCTCTTTCAAAGAAGCAGCATTTTTTGGCAAAAGGACGGTCATTTACGGGTCATTTACGTGTCATCTACGTGTCATCAAATGATTTGACAAGGGTTTTCGGTTCTGCCGTCTGTCTCTCTGTCATGTGGTTTGACCCCCCCATCGGGTCTGGGAAAACAAAAAATCTTCTTTCCATATCTGGAAGATTCACCGGCTGAACGGGGATATGTGTTCCACTTGAGGAACCCCAAGGTCCGCCTGAAAATCCCTTTCCATTGTGAATCATTTGTGACCTGGCTCAGCAGCAGGCCGACGTTACCTTGTTGCTCATTTTCTGGCTTGGTTCCGTGACTGTGTTTTGACTGCATCGATAGAACCCACAGGATTGCTAAAAGAAGTGTTCAACAATAAGATTCGACTATCCCCAAAGCGGTAGCCAATCCTTACTTGTGACCATCCCGAGCGACAAGACCAACAGAACTGAAAACCACAGAAAAGGCAATCCACCTTATTACAGCCTTCGTCTCTGTTGATCATGACTGAGCAGTTGGGACAGGAACGCCTGATAATCATAATTAATGGGTCACCTGAGCCAAGCTAATAAGTCCTTCGCAACTCTTACGTGTGATCCAGTTTCCATTGTACTGTGGTTGATTCCTCGTCGTCTGCGCCGCGGCTTAATTTCTTTTGCAAGTTATCAACACATGACATATCCACATGCGCGAATTCACCACATCGAAGACACATGCTTTGTCCACACGCCACACTTTGCACAACCACAAGTCAATATTTCTGATCTCTTTCTCTCCTTTCTTATACTTTGCTTACCAAGTTTCCACAGGGAAATTGGCAATATGCTGAAACTGCACTCGTTTCCAGGCGTCTGGTACTCCCTCCAATGCGACCAACTGTTTAGAGATATCTGAAGCGCGATGATAATGCTCTGGTTCTCTCTCCACTATTCGTCGGAGCACCGGCATTATGTATTCCGATAATCTTTGCATCCTGCTAGTACGTAGCGGCATGAAGGATATCGTGGCTCGGCACGCTGCTACCTGGCTTTTATCCTTTACATACTGTTCAAGCCTTTCGAGTTCATGCATTATATACTCCAATCGCCTAATTTAAAACATGATCTGCGCCTTTAATCCTCTTTTCGCTACTGGAAGCAGACATTATTTATTACCTTTGCCGAGACCATCCCTGTGATCGAGGTGATTCACAAGGAACCACTTGTTCTCCGCAAAATGGACAATGCCGAGAAAACGGTCGATAAGGTTGATTAAACCGCTCATATTTTGCTACAATGGACTTTGCCACATAGCGACTCCATTCGGACTGCCGAATAGGATCTTGACATACTGGACACTTGATGGGCGTGATGCCCAATCCCCAAGACCCATTGACCACTTCTTCCACATATCTAATCCCCCTCTATTCGTTTGAATTTTCTCCTCCTTGTATACACAGGTAGAGAGACATTTACCGTGCGAAGCATTCTCGACAGAATTGATCACGACACGCCTCGAGACAAAGGGCGTATTTTGCGTCCAAACAGATGGAGCACCGCTGTAACCAGTATTCCATATCTTCTTCCAGAGAAGACAGGGAAGAAGAAGAAGCAGAGCGTTTCATGGATGACGACGACGACGAAGGTTCTTCTCCACTCTTGGTCGACTTGAACTGCTTCTTTTTCCGGCGTTGTCGTCTCGCGACAGTGGGATCCTTTTGATGGTCAAGCACCAGTCGGTATAGCCAGCCAATAAAGAGTGATAGCGTTCGAAGGAATATTGCGGGCATTAGCAAGGTCGGGTAAAACACGTAAAAGAACGGGAGACAATAACAGAACAATAGGTTGGCAATGTTGAACTTTTGCCAATATTCTTTCCATCGCGAATCCCGCATTAACGTTGGTATTGGTAGACGGTCAAACCAAGTCGGCGATTGTTGTGGTGGAGGGGGAACATTCATAATGAGGCGCAAGGGAAAAGGGAGATTCGGACTTGGCATGGGTGTCTCTATAATGCGGGGTTTTTCATCAAACTTGCATTGAGAAAGTTCTCTGGGAATCCATTGCCCAGTGACGAAGTGGGACTTGAATGCTGTACACGGTCCCCATGGTAAACCTATCATTTCTCAGCGCATAAAGGCTATTCCGCCTTTCCACAGGGCATACTTATTGGTTGGGACGTGAGAATAATGTCTTC
This sequence comes from Thermomucor indicae-seudaticae, assembly GCA_000787465.1. Taxonomy (NCBI): domain Eukaryota; kingdom Fungi; phylum Mucoromycota; class Mucoromycetes; order Mucorales; family Lichtheimiaceae; genus Thermomucor; species Thermomucor indicae-seudaticae. The sequence continues at coordinate 18,287 of JSYX01000368.1, forward strand.
TTTGATTGTTACTTAGGCCTCTCGACGATGACGCTATACGCCACTCTCTCTATGCCGTGACCTCGAATGCGTATGTACAAACGACGCGCCGATACTGTCATACACATCATGTCGATTCAATTTATGAAAATCCAGGCAAACTTACACTTCTGTTTATTCATGTTTAGTAACTACATAGGGAGCATCTTGGCTTGGTATGAGAAAATGTACAGGACAAGTCTTATAAGTGGGAACGGGAGAACATTACTTTTGCTTTATCATAAGGTCGTTTTCGAAAAATATCATGTATACATATACTACTCTCCCTTTCCTTTCTTTTTGCTTGGTTTCGACGAGTGTGTGTATACAAACAAAGTCGGTGTAATGAAGTGGTGAAGGGGCGAGGGCAAAGAAAGTAAAGTAAAACAACGGGGATAACCAGCATCCATATAGCACAACGAAGTGAGAAAAAGGAATATACATATACAATTGAACGAGGGCGAGGATATATAAAGAAGAAGAATAAGAGAGGACAGAAATTAGAAGTAACCACCGAGAGTCATGGATGGGTGAAGTTGGTTATAGGCTTGTTGTAGTTGGTGGGCTTGAAAGGGCTGTCCTACCATTGTAGCAGGTACGTGTGTGGGTGGCACCGCTACGACTGCCGCTGCCGCAGCTGCTGCTGCTCTTTGGTGTTGTTGCTGCTGCTGAGCAGCATACTGTTGTTGATGTTGTTGTTGTTCCTGTTCGTGTTGTCTTTGTTTCATGGCTTCTTCGTTTGCCTTTTTTGCTGCTTCTCGCTCTTTCTTTTGTCGTCGCCATTCCTTGCGCATTTCCTTAAATTCAGAAGGGTGCCTTTTCGGTCCCTGGAGATCTCTTTGTAAGAACTCATATCAAAAAGAAAAAATTATCTATGATGCTTACATGTTTCTGCATGCTTACATGCGCATTAAGATGGTTCAGTGTTCCATAAGATTTGGTGCACCCTGGCCAGTTACAATGATAAAGTCGCTCGATTTCATCATATCGTCGACGTGGTCGTTTCTTTTGGTTCGTGCCTGGAATAGCCACAAAAGAGTATATCTTGTCAGCCGATGATGTGCTTGACTCAGAAGCGTGACGCTTCCGTCGTTCCTCCTCAGATTTGATGGCGGTTTCATTGGTTGCTGAGACAGCTGCCATAGCTGCCGCCGCCGCTGCTGCTGCTGCTGCCATATTCGGATCATTCGTAGAAATTCCCGGCGCTGAAGGTCCAGCCAGGGACGAATAAACTCCCGTTGTGTCAAGTGAAATGGAGCTGAATGTCTGATCCATCATTGCAGAGTTGGACACGAAAAGTTCAGCCGAGCTCGTAGCTGGTGCGGTTGACGTCTGTGCTGCTAATGACAACGCCGTTGTCGTGACGGTAGCTTCTGACGAAGGGATAGCTGCAGCGGCTGCGGCCGCCGCCGTCTGAGGAATCATGGCCGTATTGGATATGTTGCCCAGTGAATAGTCACCAAAGTATACAGATGCTTGCGCTGTCGTCTGGTGATGCATCATGGCCGCGGCGGCAGCAGCAGCGGTTGTTTCTTCTGTTGATGGCATTACTGCCGTGGTTGGCTTGCTTGACGGTATCAGGCGACTGTTTGCGGCAGCAACGTTCCCATTCGGTTCCGTGAGGAGCTGCGAAAGAGGTGGAAGTGATGGTAGTTCTAGTTGATGTAAATAAGTTGCATTTTGTTGTCGACGTGTCAGAAGACTGGTCCCGGCTCCCGGAGACGACGAAACTGGTACGTGTGCGGTTTGACAGCTCAGCGAGAAGTTGGTTTCTGGATGATTCATGACGTGATTTTGCAGGAACAAAGAACCAGGGAGTGGGCTTAGTTTCGTCAAGGAAAGAAAAAAGAAGATGAAAACGGGATATCTAAAAGAAATGTCCAAGGCACACCAGCAACAGGATTTTCGGAGACCTAATTTGGTAATACGCATGACGTCAAATTTTTATTCCGTTCACTGGGCAACCCCAATTATGGTTTAGCGCATTTGTGTTGTAAAAAAAACGTAGGCACATGCAGCACAAAACCGACCCCTTTTTTGCAATACGAATAGCATAAGCATATATCAACCTTGCTCATAAATGTCTCCGTAATGCAATTTCATAAGCCAATATTATAAAATAACGAGGAAGAAGCGATATCAGCAACACTGAGCTTGTTATCAGATGGGAAAGTTAAAAAGGATCGACGTCCACGGTTGCCCCGACCGCTCATCAAACGAAACGAATGATGAGGTAAGGTTGCACATCTGGGCATTCACATTGGGTTGATCGTTTCTGATATCTGGTCATTTCCATAACCTTATCATGCAACGAATTTGCCGTAGCAAATCATTGTTGGCCGGTCAAAACCGCCTTCTTCTCCGTCTCACACAAACCCCTTTCAGGGCTGCCTATGACGAGATTCTCTCCTGGATTGGCTGTTGGTTAAAGAGAAAAGGGTTCATCGGAGGTGGAAACCCGCAGCCAACTTCCAGTTTTCTGCAATGCAGAAAAAGTTATGACACTACACACAGGAAACTAAAAATACTGTATATATGTCTCCAGATTTTATATTGTAGTCATTCACCAACATTGGCAATTTCTATATCCTGCTAGCTACAAGTAAAGAAGGCAAAGAAAGGCAGTAATAATCTTTCTGAATTTGTTTTATCCTGTTTACAGTCGCACCTTCCAAAAAATACTTGTCGCTACAATAATTCGGCTGTCAGCTGGCACATTGTTTGTATAAATATGAACTGAAGTGAAAGAAAAAAGGTAAAATGCGTACCTCTAATGACGGCCGTAATTTGCGCGCCACATCGTACATAACGGCAAGGTTCTTTCCGTGTAAATTCATTACTTGATTCAGCACGCTCAAAATGTAAGTGTACCTAATCGTATGATGATTGTAGGAGCATGAAAGAAATCAAGCTATACTATACGAAATACTTTATACTTACTTTTCACCCCCGGTATGCATATTCATGAAGGCGAGCGAGAAACCATGCCGTGCACATGTAGCACCGAACACCCCAGTCTCATCGACCTTGTCTCTCTTTGGGACTTGGGTATGCAAAGCACTAAGCGAGGTGCAACCGGTACTTGCCTGTAGAAAGAATACGCATTAGCATAGAAGAACTACGATGCCAGCTAAATGCACGCACTCTCCCGCTCGCCTCTATGACATCCTCATTTGCCTTCCAGTATCTCTTGACAAGGTTTTCACAGGGGCCAAGGATGGCTGGATCGACCGCCTTAATTGGAAGTTTTCGTCGAAGCGTACCGTCATTCGTTGGTCATCATTCTTCTATGTGTACCTGAGCATATTGTCGCTTATGTTACAAAGCAATCGCAAAATCTTACCCTCGGGCATGCTGGGCAAATGTCCTGCTGCCCATGGACCCTGTCAAGCCGCTCCTCAACCGTCATCATGCACTTGACATAATTGGGCAGAATTTCCGCGAGCCTGCCCTTCAGGGAGGGAGGTATCTTCTTGACAGGGGAAATGCTGTCAATAGACCTACATATACTTCGTCAGGGTACAATTGGACTCACCGCTTGCTTATATTCTAAGCTTGCCCATTCCACGATGACGGTGATAGAGGCGTGGCAAGTCAGTCGAAGGTTCTGCATAGAATGCAGAACCTCCACATGCAAAGCCATGGTTGGAGCGCTTGGCGACGTCGGGAAGAGATGCTGCTCTACAAGGACAATCGGCAGTGAACGGTCCGTGCAATTGTCACAGTAAGTGACAGCGCACGTCCGGATATCTAGAACCGGGTTTTAGCACTCTCACCGTTTGGTAGCGATAGAGGTATGCTTACAGCATTTGAATATGCAAATGATATCCCTCGTCTGCTTCTGGGAGCAATTGCAGACGTGGGTTTCAGCCGATGCTGAAGCGTCCGGCGATACAGGCAACTGACCCACACCTTTAAGAGATGCTTCCACTAGGCGTGGAAGCAAGTTCGCCCATTGCCCAGCGTTCCTGCCGTTCTTGCTGTAGACGAACCTCGGACGCGGTTGGCGGCTTGGCTCGTCAGTGTCCGAGAGGTCAACCCAGACCATATCGTAATCGTGATCCGAGAATGCCGCAGCTGAAGCGAAAGTCCTTATGTCCACCCAATTTAAGGATTGGAAACTAGTCAGAAGTTTTTGAGTGAAGCGCTGGCAAGCGAATCGTACGGTAGAAGCAAGGAATGCACTGCAATTTACGGCTGAGGTCATCGGCGTAGAGTGTTTTGGCCTAATTTGTCTGGGAAAACCGGTCCTACGCCCCCGGTCACTTGCACCGGCAGTTGCCCGATCATCTTTCTCATCAGTTTTATCAGGTTTTGAAGTGTTTTTGGTACCTCTGCATTCTCCTTATCTTGACGTGATCAATCAACGAATTTTTGGAAGCGCGCGAGCGCTTTAGTCCTTCTCCAAGCTTCTTCCCTGCCATTTTCGCAAACAGCACACCATGGGAAAAATGGTGAAAAATATGCGTTATGCAAAAATGTGTTTCTCGCGTATTGATTTTTCGTCCCTGTCACATACTTTTGAATATACTTTCGAATGAAGGGTAGTGCTATCGGCTCTAGCCACAATTAATGTCTAAGAGATAAGTCTCTATCGTTGTCGGGTTTGCGTGTTCTTCACATATTTTTCCATATTTCTCACATATTCCATATTCTCCGCACATTTTTTCATATTATTTCCCATGGTGGCAATCTCCAGTGTGGTTTATTGTGGTACGGCAACGGTGAAGACGAAGAGCCCAGTGTTCTGGAGGCGAGCGCCGTCCCAACAGCCAACAGTGCCCAGTTGACAGGTCGTGATTCGCGCGGCGTCAACAGACGAGTACACGTGTCATCGAAGAAGGAACGACACGCTGCCAACTGGGCGAAGCTGCTGCCAGAGATGAAGGATGCCTACCTTCGAGGGCTGGAGCATAATCCAATTCGTCCCGAAGCGTACATTCCTCCAGAGGTACCTGCGTGCACTTGCGCGACAAAGCTTGAGAGCGGTTACTGTATACGGTTGCCTCCGGATCACTACTTTTGTATCACCGGTCTTTTTTCCTTCATGGAAAGCGAGATCTCCTTCACGCATATCATAAGAGGAACAAGTTTTCAGAGTTCACTAACGAATTCAATAGACGCCGCAAGTCCTTTCTCCTTTCTGTTCCCGGATGATAGAAACAATGATTGATTTCGAGGTTGTACAGGACGCATTTCGCTTATTGGTTGCTCTTTACCACAACCATATCGCAAACCCCTGTATAATATCTAACGGCACATCGATGATCTGGATTTTGAATGGCCAAGTTTTAAATATCGTGCAATTATTCTGAAACATGATCTTCCAGGTCCACCTATGCTGCGATCAACAAAACAATAGGAGCAATATTAGCCCTTGTCCTGAACATGGATACGTCCCCAGAATGGTAGACACACAGAGAACATTTTGCAGATCAGCAGTAATAGAGGTTACCTGACAAGCCAGGTAAGGTCGCTTTTTCTTTTCCGTTGATGAGCCAAAGTTCCTATATCCGTCGAAGCCAATTATTGTCTGAAGGTAGCTCCGCCATGGTCTCGCCCAGAAGGAACCTCTTTCTATCTCTGAATAAATAGCTGACGGCTTTTTTTTGGCACGAAAGCTGACCTCTCTCTTTCTCTTTCTCATTTTCGTACCGCTGGCGGCCTGATGAAGTTTCCGATCCTTAGCATACTTTTCTGGTGGATTTCTGTAGTTCACGCCGCTGTAACCTTGAGGCAATCCTCAGGTCGCGCTGAGCGCGTTCTTGCTGCGAAACGAGGCGTTTCTTCCCAGACATTCAGCGGCACAGGAACTTGGTTCATCCCTTCTACCGAAGGTGGTTCCACAGGTGCATGCGGCAACTACAATGCAGATGATGCTATGATTGTTGCGCTGGTGAGTATCTTCCTCTTACCCTTTTGTTTGTCTTTCCTCCAAAAGGTTAATAACATGGAGGACTATAGAACACTGATCAGTATGGCGATACTTCGTCCAAGAGCGACTGGTGCGGTAAAAAGGTCAAAATCACTGCAGGAAGCAAATCCGTTACGGCCACCATCACCGACGCTTGTCCAAGCTGCGGCTATGGCGACCTAGACATGACGCAAGCCGTTTTTGAAAAGCTGGCTGATCTTAACATTGGCGTTCTGCATATAACATGGTCACTGGTTGGCAACTAAAAGCATCTTCCTGGTGAAGATGATTCTTCGTATATGGACTTTGTTTGGGTGGCAGGATACACCATAGTAATAAAATTGTCTTCACTGTGGCAAGAGTTCTATGTAGCGTTTCTATAGTCTAAAAATCGACATCGGAAAAATCACGCCTTTCTATAGACCTTTGTGAAAATCGGCAGCTTCGGAGTCTTCTATATGTTATCCAGAGGACCCGTATGAAGATCAAACGGATTCCGCGCGGCTTCCAGAGTTCCAAATTGAGCAGAATCAAACACCCAACAGTTCAAAAGAACCGTTAATTCCATAACATTGCACCTAATGTTTGAAGCATGTTGCTGCACCATGCCATGTGTTCATCCAGAGACCTTTGGTCCAAGGACGTTGAATCTATAAGAGGTCCAACGCATGCGCGAGTGCACATCATTGCTTGAGGTCCAACTCCTTTGCCAACTTCATGCTGAAACCTGCACGTCGGACACACCACTGATGGCGTCTTCCCGGTTTGGTTACAACACTTGGTAATTCCATTATGAAAGCAGCTCGCATGTTTATCGACTCTTAGCGTAATAACTCGACTACAAGTTTTGATTTTGGCCACAAGCAAGCTTTGGTAGCACGCACTCCCCTTCCGTCTATCCACGAACCTTCAAGGATCCAAGATCTTTTTGCTCCACATACCTTCAACGGTGCAAGTGCATGCCATCTGATCCAGCTTCTGTTGCCTCTGTGCCCGCTTAACTGCTTGTATCCACGGGTGGATCGTAGTGGGTAACCGCTGCAATCATTCGAGCAGAATGTTCTGGTTGGGTGACATGGTTCAGCGCCCTTACGCTCTGGTGCACAAGGAAAACGTTTGTCTCTATGTGAACAAGATCTATAGCATGTTGGACACAATGTCCTGGCGAGAGCAGGCGCTTTCAAAATCTAAGTTTATTTGCTCCCTCTAAATTAATGCACATTGTCAAGTGGGCCTATGTTTCACACCCTGTCTGGACTACGCCAAATGCATCGATAAGTTTGAATGGAAAGGGTAAAAGTGATTTAAAACGCTGCACAAATGTACTTAAGGAACGGAACACGGCAGCCTCTCCGTGTTGCGGAAGGCGATCACAGCGAGCAGGCTTAACACCTTTAAGCGGCATGCCATCTGCGATTTGGACGACTGTGAAAGGGCTTTTTGTGTGGCTTGAAGCATGTCCAGACTCTGAAATCAGGAGTCAGTACATCGTTTACAGCACCCTCTGTGATTATCGAATAGTCTATATACAAATGCAGTATCATGTTTTTCGCTAATCCGATAATCTTCATACTTTACAGGATTGTAGAGCGCATCTTCAATAGCTTGGCTGCTGCAGGCAACCTGCAACGAATGTTGCGAGCGACTTGCCTGCCGGATACCATTCGCTTTGCACAATATCTGTGCCATCTGCCATCCCTACGCATTGGCTAAAGGCAGATCTTTGGATTTCTTTCAAGTCAGCTTTCGACTGGACTCGTTCATCAGCAGACGACCGCGACAATGAAGTCTTTAAGTCTGTTCTCTAGAGCGCCCCGTAAGCCCCTTCTGAATTCCAAGGCTGGAATTGAAATCGTTATGCGCCACTCTAAAGATTGTGATCTAAAGCTGGACGCGTACGGGTGCGCGCTCACTATCGAACCCGTCGTGAAAGTTTGGATAGTCCATTATCAGCTACAGTAATGGATCGAAGGTGGTCTTTTTCATACGAAAGACTGTCCTGAAGCGAGCCGAGTCTAGATTGAGAAGAAGCAAGTGTCGCGGTTATGGTGCTTTTCGCGAGGAACAGGCTGACGAAGGTGGCATATGTCCGTTATCCCACGCTGGAAAAATTCTCGATCCATAATCTCGAGCAAGTCATTGCACTCAAGGACCATCCTCCCCTTGTACTCTCAGACTGCGTCAATTGTAAGAACTCTCACGTCCTCTGTGTTTTCTTCATCCTCCAGGCCGTTGGAAGACGAAGGACGCTGAGCCAAAGCATCGCAAAGCTCACGAAATCTTTCAAGGGTCGTTGACGGGAAGACCGCTTGGCATTGCGACGACGGTGTCGATGAGCTTAGAAACGGAAAGGCGTATTCAAACTCAAGATTGAAAGACCCTTCGCTATATTCGCTGCATTGCGGCATACAGGAAAGCTTCAGCAACAGTGGGAAATCGCCACCTCAGTCAAAAAATCCAGGGACAGAAATTTCCCTGACTTTGGAAAATGCTCATAAGGAAATGATATACAGTGAAATTGGCTCTGCTAAAATCCGCGATATATTGACTTTTCGTTATAAACTGCTGTTTACAACTTTGTATAATTCGCTTTTGCCAAAGTGATCTGCAAAGCACAACAGGAAATACAAGAGACGAATTGCTCCGGAAAAACGAGAACCCGTTAATTAAAGATTCATGCGGAGAAAGCTGGAGCGGATCACAGCAGCTGATTCAAACATCACGGTTTACTGGTTGAATTTCAGTCAGGTTGATGCTTCCTTGCTTTATGTGGCAACAAGGCCTACACGAGATTTTGTCAGTTTGTAGAAACGAGTGTTTAGGCGGTCTATATATGCGTCGCTATGCATGCGGACAGTACTTCTTGTAAGGTTTTCCTGCGCCAGACTGTCTCCCCTTGTATGATGCATACTCGCCCGATGAAGAACCTGGGGTCAACATTTCGAATATCTTTAGAGATCGACGATATCTTGTCAAAATATTGTGCTGTGTCACAAAGTAATATCTAAGCAACGTGGAATGTAATTAATCTCCATGAGACCAGAGAGCATTTAGAATAGCTTATTTGCTCTTGCGAAACTTGCCCTTTCCCCCTTGGGACAGAACGCAACCCGTTCCCGTACCCCTTGGACGCACACTGTCTATTACTGTGTCCAAATCAACCGAATACGCTTATACAAAACAGCGTTTGCTCCTTACCTATCGATTCCAGCAGTAACAGATTGCGCATTCCTCTCCTATTTCTTAAATCCTGGCTCCTTTCCCTTTGAAAACTCGATTTTTCTTCATCTTCTTTCTTTCCCTCTCTCTCACACACGCTTCTTCCAGAAATCAATCCACAAGACCGAAAAGAAAATGAAGTGGTCGAAATACGCATGCATGATCCTATTTTTTCTGGCAACCCTTGTAGCAAGCCAACCCATTAAGCGTGGTGGCTGTAGTAATGACTACTTAGCAGCTGTTTCCGAAGTCGTCGATACCATTACTGGCATCTTTGAAGGCTTTGCAACCTTCTTCCATCCAGTCACAGAAGGTGGCCCATTAGGTAAGCTTTTTATGGCATTCATGTCTTGCGATATCCCTTCCCCTTCTCTGACAAGGCTGTATGCATTCAAGGCGCTTGCGGCCCTCGTGAAAATGACAATAGCGACATTGTGGCACTGGTAAACTAATTATCCTCTTCAGAAACGGAACAGCAAGGAACTTGAGGATAAACGCTCATGTCATTTTGCATATTTTCTAGAACTTGCATCAATACGGAAATGCCAACCAGAAGAGCGAATGGTGTGGCAAGAAAGTCTGGATCCGCGCTGGTGCCAAGTCGACAGTGGCAACTATCACAGACGCCTGTCCCGGCTGCAAAGAAAGTATGTAGAAGGAAAATAAGCTTAGTACCGCCATCAAGAGATCGTAACACTAACAATCTAATAATCAATGATACAGACTCACTGGATTTGACGCCTGCTGTCTTCAACCGTCTGGCAGACCCTGTAATTGGTGTTATTCCCATCAAATGGTGCGTTATCGGGACACCCGGCTGCAACTACAAAGGCGGCGAGTGCGACTGAGAGTCTTCCACCCGTTATTCCCTATTTATGAGAAGAACTGAATCTCACCCTTTTGCCCTTTATATGTACGATTAGAAAATTGGGTAATATACTACAAATACCCTTTACTTCTCTTCTCCCCACTCTTTCTGCGCTCGTTCTTCTTGGTATATCTCGTATTTATTGGAATCATAATCCATAACGCAACACGCTCTCTGTTGAGCTTATGTCGGCTGAAAACAGCCACCGCTCATACACACTGGATTCCCCCATTTTCGCGATGGATAGTCCATCTCCGTAATAGCATGGTTCAAGGGAAAAGAAATATTTTACATTAGCAAACGCGCACTGATCATCAATAATGGTATCGTTGATTGATAGAAGACAAGAATAAAAGAGAAGCTGCGTCATCTAGGATTGCTGAATACAATGACGCCGCTAGACAGGAATCAGATCTGCCATCAGCTAAGCAAGGGAAGAAACTGTAACCAGACGGATAATCAGAAGACAGGTGTCATTTGTGGTATGACGAAACGTACTTACGTTGCCTACAATTACACTGGGCAAATCGAAAATATCTCGTTTGATGGTGAAGCAGAACGTACACGGAACAGCCTTTTGAGCTGGGGTACGAAGGATGCAAGAGTAAATGCATGCCTTGTCGGTATTATCGAACGCATGTGTAGAGAATTTCTCCCAGTATTCCACGGCTGACCCATTATCCATAAGCTGTATCATCATGATGAGTCACACTGAAGCATCCAGCAGGAAAATGAACGCATACCTCGTATATATACGTCTTCTTGCTTAATAAGACATCTCTTTGCCATTGCGTCAACAACGAAAACTCTTTACCGACCAAGCATATTTCTCCGGTACGACGCCACACCACAGTCGGGGTCCCGGAGAAACTGATCAGCTTCTCGTACTCCTACAATCGAGATACATGCAATATCTACATCAGCACCCCAGACTTTATTAAGTGTACTTTGACGTACCAGCAGCGTCCGCTGGAAGCATTTTTCCATAAATACTAGATCTTCTTCTGTAAGGTTCATGATTAGAGCCAAAAAGGAAGGCCGAAACAGAGCCAGCGCCCGACTGATCCTCATCAGATCTTCACGTCCCATCCTGCAACCACGTGAGCACCCCACTTTCCCTTGCTTTTTCACACTCCCAGCTTACTTTTCTTTTACGTAGCGAATCAAATAATGAAATCCTTCTGCATAATTAAATGGCTTTCGCACACTGTTGTAGACAGCCTCAGGTGTCCTCTCGTTAGCCTGTTTTCGTCGAGCACTGTGGTTGCTGCCACTCGATGAGACGCTGTCGCGTTTCATTATCGTTGACGCTACACCTGCGGGTGATGGGTGTTTCTTCTCTGCTCCGGCTATTCCGTTTGGCTGTTGATGCTGTAATTGATGACGATACGTCGTGGATGTCTGCTGTTGTGCAAGGTTATTAGTATTAGTCGGCACCATGGGTAACAAGTTTGCTAACTGAACAGTTGCTGCGGTTGGAGGCGCTGTGGTGGCATTGCTCGCCGCTGCAGCAGCAGCAGCAGTTGTCGTTGGCGTTTGGAACGAAAACGTAGACAATGTTGGTGCGGACGTTACTGGCATCTGCGTTGATGTATTTATATATGGTTGGGATGTTTGTGATATAGCTGGCGTCGTGTTACTGACTGTGGTCGTTGACAAGGAAGACGACGCCCCAGGCAGACCACCAGCCTGGTCACTAGTACCGAGATCTGCAAGTGGATTTTGCAGCATGTTCCCTATAATGCCATATTCTAAACCGGCAGTGTCGGATCCGAAGCCTAGATCCGCGAGTGAAATGTTGAACAGTTGAGCAAAATCCATGAATTGATCTAGCAGGGCCAGTCATTAGCATGACACCTACATCGTTGCTAGCAGCTGTCGACTTACCCATATTTTGCGGCCCAGTCATGGAGTCAAGGAAGGAAGAAGGAGCCGTGGAAACGGTTGCTATTGGTTCATTAAGAAAACAGTGTCAGTAATGCGAATTTTTAAAGGTTCAATAAGAAATAGAGCTTTACTTTGCTCAGGAACAGGCTGGGTCTTGGTCTTTTTTCGTGCAGCGTCAGTGCAGGTGTTGGCCAAACCGCGCTTATAGCAGCTTTGGCAAGGTCGAGCTGAAGGCGCCCAACTTTGAGTCAAGTCATTTGACACGACGACGTTTAAATGCACTTACAACCGTCGCAAGTGAGCTGGGCCTAGGCGTCGGCGACGAAATATAAAATAGATCATCAAAGAGTAAGCAAACCAATGAGAAAAAACAGAGAGAAGTCAACAATCAGTATTATAACGAACAGCACTGGTTTTTAAACAACTTTACTTTGAGGCAATGAACACATGGCTGAATGGCGTTTTTTCGCTTGTTGGAATCAGAGTCAAAGGGATCATACGAGAGAAAGTTGGTGTTGTTCATTTCTTGAATATTTCCAGTTGTAGCGATACTTTGCGACATGAGCGTTACTACGATGTATATGCAGCTAAAGTTATGCCGACGGGTTAAATAGAGAGAGAGGGTTTGCGGAAGTAGCGGAAATAAGGGAGGGAAAAAAGAAGAAAAGCGGGGAAGAGCTTCCTTTCGTGTTGCACGGATTTTCAGCCGAGCCAGTGTTGAATACGACACATGATCCAGTTTGTCTGCTTGTGACACTATCGAAAATTTTGACTTGACCCATTTTGTGATCTCATCATACCATCGTTAAGCAAAGCACTCCTCAGTAACATTGTATTGAATAGAGGGCTATTGAGTGATTGCTGCAGACTTATCATGTGCAGCGAAAAAGAAGAAGTGCCAAACAAAGTTTAAAGTGACATCGCGTCTTGCCCTATTTGCACTGTGGGACGATGCATCGCCATTCAGGGCGCCAAACTCTGGTCCCTGGATGATCTACAGTTGTTCAATTGAGTGGACACAATCGTAAACACCTTGAAGGCGTGGGAGAAGGAACACAGCTGAAACAGGCAAAACCGGAAGGCTGTCTGGGGCTGTGTTGCCGAATTTTCTTCCCTGATGGATTTGGTTAAAGACCTTGACCAGCGCTTATTGTTCGCTGTGCCTAAGAAAGGACGTTTATACGAGCAATGCCTCGAATTGCTCAGGGATTCCGATATACACTTTAACCACAATCCACGTCAAGACATTGCGCTCTGTACCAATTTACCAGTTGCATTGATTTTCCTGCCAGCTGCCGACATTCCAAAGTATGTCGCGGAGGGTGACGTTGACTTGGGCATTACTGGTCAAGACATAGTCATGGAAAACGAAGTAGAAAACAAAGTATCAGAAATACTGCAACTCGGCTTCGGTCAATGTCGCCTGTGCGTGCAGACGCCAGTTAATAGCGAACATCAGACTCTGGAGTCTCTAGTCGGTAAACGTATCGTCACAAGCTTCGACGGCTTTGCACGAAAAGTGTTTGAACCTTTGGATAAAGCTGCTGGCAAGACAACTATCATCAATTACGTCTCAGGTTCAGTAGAAGCTGCGTGTGCATTGGGACTTGCCGATGGCATTAGTAAGTCAGTCCAATGGCAACATTTTCTAGTCTACTTATTCACTAACTGCTTTTTCCTCCAAAGTTGATCTGGTTGGTTAGTGCAAATTGAAATTGTAGATGCAATAACTGTTAAAAGCTCAATTGTCCGGTTTTAGAATCAGGGGAAACCATGCGAGCAGCCGGCCTTCACGACATTCATACTTTAATGACCACCCAATCCGTTCTTATCGGTAACAAGAACGTGAAACAGGAAGAACTCGTGAACAAGGTCGTGTCGCGAATCCGTGGTGTCATTGATGCTCGTAAATATGTCCTTTGCACTTATAACGTCTCTCGAGAAAACCTGCCCAAAGCAGTGGCCATCACTCCTGGTCGTCAGGGTGCGACAGTATCTTCGCTGGAGTCTCATGAAGGTTGGGTGGCTGTTCAAGCATTGATTGAGCGCAAGGAAAAGGGCGAAATCATGGATCAATTGACAGAAGCTGGCGCAACCGATATTCTGGTCACAGCATTGGCCAGTTGTAGAATGTAATCGCCAAGTCACTTGCTTTGTTTCTTCAATCCCATAGATATATATACCTGTAACATGCTTGGTGTTCACACGAGACTGGGGTGTTTCCACGCTCGGAAAGGAAAAGTGGTTTTGGAGATGCAGTTTAATCAGAAGTATAGATGCAAATCTACAGAGTGCGGGAAACCTGCCAGACGCGGATGAGGTTATCAGTGTAACCAGAGAAAAGAGTGCTGCCGTCGGCGCTCCAGGCAATCGAGACACATTCGGGGTCACGGGCCTTTCGCTTGTTGACTTGGTTGAATTCAGGGCGAAGCTCATCAACCAAAGACTTGTTCTCGAGGTCCCAAATCTTGATGGACGAAGCGGTGGCAGCGCAAAGCCAGTAGCGGTTGGGCGAGAAGGTAATGGCATTGACGACATCACCGGCCTCAAGCGAGTAGAGGTGCTTGGAGTCGTTCAAGTCCCAAAGCATCACAACACCATCCTTACCAGCGGAAGCGCAAAGCGAACCATCGGGCGACACGGTGACAGTGTTGATGTAGCCGTTGTGACCGATGAAGTTGGTGCGAAGCTTGAGCTTCGTAAGATCCCAAACCTTGACGATCTTGTCCCAACCACCGGAGACGATGACAGGGTTGGCAGGGTTGGGCGAGAAGCGAACGCACGAAACCCAGTCAGAGTGACCGTCCTCAGTGAGCTGGAACTTGCACTCGCCAAGAGTGTTCCAGAGCTTGATGGTCTTGTCACGGGAACCGGAGACGATTTGGCGGTTGTCGGCCGAGAATGAGACAGAAAGAACATCGCTGGTGTGTCCGACGAAGCGACGAGTGGTCGTACCGGTGTTGAGATCCCAGAGACGGAGGGTCTTGTCCCACGAAGCCGAGAGAGCGAACTGACCGTCAGAGGACAAGGTAACGTCTTGAACGAAGTGGTTATGGCCCAACAATGACTTGCGGGGAACACCGTAGCTCAGCTCCTCTCTATCCACATATCCGCTTCAGTATATTTTCACTTGTTGAGATCTACATCTGCTGTCTCTGTTATTACCTAGTAAGGTGCCAGACAATAACGGACTTGTCTATAATCGACTATGTCAGCTCTCATCCTTGTTCCATTCCGGAATTCCGTGTACATACCGCGTGAAGCAGACAAAACCATGTCGGGTGCTTCCGACGAGGTAGCAATGGCAGTGACTAACAGGAAGCGACGCGATTACCACTGCATTCCAGAATGTGTTCGTATAACCAAGTTTCGTCTTACCCCAGTTACCGTGACCTAGTAAAAGTGACATTGGCATTAATCGATCCATCCATCCATTCATCCTTCCATTGTAACCTATATACTACGCGATCCGCATACCTTCAAGGGTTCCGCGCAGCGTCAGAGTGTCCATGTTCGCTAGATGGGATGAAAAGGAAGGAGCCACATGTTGCCCGGATCGGCGGCACCCTTCACAGAGCCCGCGGGGAGGCTGCTATCCATTGGAATTCCGCTTTCAAGACAGTGCGACATTTGCTCTCTAAGTACGTACATCTTGCTGTAGGCTTTCCTGGAGCATGAAGCTCCTTACTTATATACCTTCATGGAATGTCTTAAAACGACACATTTTAAGGTTCCTTTTTGTTCGAAAGGATATATAATGCTGATACCTGCTGAGCATGTCCAATTTCACTTGCTTGGGCACTGGATATTTCTCCTTCTCCAGTTCAATGCTGAAGTTTTATTGCCTACTTCCATTGATATAGCTGTACTTGCTATGCTGTTTGGTTTAAGTATGTCATGAGAGCTACGCAACCGTAGGCTTTAGTACAGCGTACGATCCATTATGCTTGTCCCCAAAAAGAGAACGGAAAATCAAGCTGTCCGCGAATCATTGAAAATCAGCTTATTCTCTCTTCTGCACTTTTGATCGATCGATTATGGGTAAGTTGTTGACGTTATGCTTTAGCGAGAAACCGTTCCAGCTAAATCAGTTTGTGTTTGTTAGCCAACCGCACGGCATCAGATGCTATTCAGATCCACGGCAAAGATCCACAACATCTCATTGAGAAAATCATCCGCGAACGTATCTATGATTCCATGTATTGGAAGGAGCACTGTTTCGGCCTAACAGGTAAATCGACCTTCTCCCAGCCATACCCGCAACAATAAATTAATATGCGTTCCAGCGGCTACGCTCATGGACAAAGCTGTGGAGTTAACATACATTGGTGGATTATACGCTGGTCAACATCCGACACCGTTCTTGTGCCTTACACTCAAAATGCTACAATTACAGCCCGAAAGAGAAATTATTAACGAAATTATAAAGCAAGAGGACTTTAAGCAAGTATCATATTGTTCAATTGTGAAAAAAAAGAACAGGATGCTTATTACTCAGTTGCATCGAACAGGTATCTCCGAGCACTTGGTGCATTTTATTTACGGTTAGTGGGCCGGTCAAAGGAGATATACCTATCCCTAGAGCCTCTATTAAATGACCCAAGGAAGTTACGCGTCCGGCAAGGCGGTAAGGATATTTGAATTTAAAAGGTCGTTGTTTACGCGCATAGCCTGACGGATTCGGTTCTTAGACAGTTATTCTCTGACATACATGGACGAGTTCGTGGATCAACTACTGCACGAAGAGCGTGTTTGCGACGTCATATTACCTCGTTTAACGAGTCGTTATGTCCTGGAGGAGAATGATGAGCTCGAGCCGCGAGTGAGCGGTCTCGAGGGGGATCTGGAAAGTGACATGTCTGAAAAGGAATAGATATAATTTCAAACTAGTGATTGGAGTACTTTATTCCTAACTGTGAACATTTTTCATTGTTCGAAAGAACAATTTGTAAATATAGCCATTTCTAATCATTTGAGCATTTGTATATACCTTTTTGATAGTTTGTTTGCGCTACTCAATGTACTTTTCTGCGTCGACGG
>JSYX01000369.1:0-35206 GCA_000787465.1 Thermomucor indicae-seudaticae
GCCAGTCACAACACGAAAAAAAAAGACCACAGCATAAGTGACGTAGTTTCGAACGAGGATTAACAACCGGATAAGAATGTCGAAAGCCTGATAGGTCATGGCCGCCAACCACAAAAGGATCCGCAGAAGGTTACGCCAGGGAGAGCGAGTAACAGTCAAATGTACGCCAACATCACGGACCGGAAAGCAGATCCAGAGATAGGAGGACCAGCAAGAGAGCAAGAAGATGTCGCAGTGACGAGGATTGCGAGTGCTGTAGCCGATATATAGTGAGATGAGATACGTCAACAAGACATGATACGGATACGAAGGTCGAAGGTATGATCAAAAGTCGTGAGTCGTTTGAGAAAAGAGAGGAAGAGATGCGTGGGAATGGGCTGTCAAAAAGGGTGTCTATTTATAGCCTTTTCGGTGGGCGTGAGCTTATCACATTTTTCTCCGGGATGTCCCGAAAATTTTTGAGCTGATAGATAATAATTAACCCTTTAGGGAGATGAGGCATTTTCGAAGGAAGGGTTTCCTCTCTGGCAAACACGAGCAATAGGCCGGTGAAAACAAGCGTCTAAATGGTTGGATTGTCGCCGCCAGTGATGCTTACACCAATACTACACTTTTGGGCTGCAAGCAGAGAGAGAGAGAAAAAAGAAAGAAAAGGCGTGTGAGAGTGTTATTCCAAATCAGTCTGAGACCCCGTGCTTATCCGCGCGCAGTGGAATGGGGACCGTACTCATCCTTATATCATCCATATCGTGTTCTTGCCAACATTATGTTCAAGAAATCCGTAGCCGTCTGTTTCCATTTGAGAGCCATTGCGCTGAGGAATTGATCGTTCTCTTTCAAAAAAGGAAATTGGGAGGGGTTACGCAAAAGGGCAGAAATCTGCGCATACCCACAAAGTGAAGGTAAGCCGGTTAAAAATTGGACAATCGTGGTTCCTAATATGTGAAACAAACTGAGATATCGTTTACCACTTGTTCGATGCGTTGCTTTACTGTAGCTATAAAGCCATACATCGAATAGCTGGCACAGCTTCCATGCAGCGTACGTAAAGCAATTTATGCAAGATCCATACAATATTTGATAGCCAAGAAGTAAGATTAGGCGTTAGTTTGAACGTGGATTGTTCCTGATGTAAACGCAAGTGGGGGGCAGCATCTCTAGGAAGAGCTTGCCGATCGGACGCCTTCCTAACGTGGAAATAGCAAAGAGCCAAGCTAAGCAATAGTGATAGTATTGCTAAGAAAGAATAGAAAGAAGTAGTATGTTGTTTTCTGTTTATATACCTTTTAGCTGTAAGCTCGGATATTGTGACATGAAAGCTCTGTGCCCAATGCGATGATGTGCTGCCCAAAGACACTGCATTCTAAGCGCGGGAAGTATGAGCGTAGAATGTACCTGCACAAAAAGGACATACTTGTTTCAACGCAGCTTCCTATTCATTACATGCGCTAGCAAGTTCACTTCCAGGATGAACCAATATTTACTGGTAGTGTATCGTACAAAGAAATCTCTATTTAACTGGCAGAGTCGGTAACTCTGTGTTTTTAAAAGCTGATAGCTTACGCCTTAGTTTACTGGAGAGGTTCCCGAAATACAGAGTCAAAAGAGAAACGGTAACGAGGCACTGACTTTGATACTGTAAGTGAAGTATTGGTTGTTTCGCGCTGTTTGTACTGTTAGACTAGGTTAATATGTGGACCCTTTATTATACAGTCAACAGAACTGTCAGACTAGCGCCGTTCTTTGGACATGGCTAAACATGCTTCTGCGGAGACAGCCTGGGCAAAACATCCTTTAAATCAATTCTCGGCAGCATCGATGATTTCCAACATACAAGCTGAGAAAATATAAACGAACGGTTGTGACATAAATGTATAGGCGCCAACTCTATAGATACTTAGCATGGAGAGAAACCCGGACAAATAGGCACAAAAAGTTTGGTCCCATTGGTTGCTGAAGCTTTTCATGCTTCTTCGACGCTTATCCACAATAGCTTGAGCGCATTGCACTTGGGATCTTTGGGCGCAAAACACAGCCAAGGTAAGCATCCGATACATCAGCAGTATCTAAAAGGCACCGTCGCTCCCAATACGTCTCGCAGACGGTTTACATGACGCAACGAAACGCAATATATTGGTTATGATTCGACTGCAGAGGGACATTTTTCACTTCAGAATGAAACGGTACAAAGGGAAGGGAAACAGTAAAGCAGAGAACGTGCTCGTGGATTCGGTATCAAGACCTAAAAAAGTGCGACTAGCACGAATGCTCAGGTAAGTCTCGTAGATGCGAACCATCAAATGAAGAAAATTCTTTTGAAACAGAATCGGATCGCTATGCGAAGCTCAATGTTTCGATGAGTTCTAAGCTCGGAAAAAGAGAATCGAATTAGCCGGGCATCGTGATCGCTGCGATTACCACATGATATCTCATCGATACACTCTGTGCTCTGATTTTTCTACAGTATACGGTCATACTCAAAGTATATCAGACGACGACAAAGGTAAGTTTACTCAGTTGTTGTTCGCGTGACGATTTATGACATTGCCTTTCTTTGGTTCATTTGCCAGCGATTGAATACGCCCTTGTTGTCCAGGCGTATATCGTATAGATAGGGCTCATTATCGGCGTCCAGTTTTGAACTGCCCGTGTAAGCAGTTTATGCGGCATTTGACACTTCTTTGGTCAGCTTGTGGCAATTTGAAACTCGCCGTGCTCAGATACCACAAATCCGGCCAACCAACCGCTCATAGCATACGCCCATAGCATGTTCGCCCTTTCCACAGGCAACTTTCGTCTTGAAGCGAGCTCTTGGTGACGGTCAGTGATTGTATGTAACGTTTTGTGCACCCAATAATCAAGATCGAAGCTGTATTCGCAGAAGACAAAATTCACTGACACTCACGGGGAACGAAGCTCTTCGCTTCCTTCAACCCTTTGTGTAGTTTCTCTGAAATCATTACAATGGTCAACACTGTCTTTGGACAAAGAAGACATTACATGCAAACGAATGATTTTACCGGAAAGCAGCCCGAGTCATGCCATCATTAAAAATGCCGTCCGAACTCGTTTTACTACTAATGGCAGGTCTCCTCTTGGGCTGCCCTCATTTTGTAAATATATCTCTTGGATGTTCCTTCGAGCATGGCATAAGCTTTGAGCAATTTATACGAGCATCCTTTATGAAGACATTGTTTGTATCAAAAAAATAAACGCATTGGCGTATTTCTTTTCAGAAGCTCGCAAGGAAAACTCACGGACAAGCTTTGACAAAGCCTTTGATGGACTGTAGCTGAGAAATCAAAGGTAAATACAGTAGTCCCCGGGAGTAATATGCAGGGAAGCGAAAGTTGGATCTTTTTACGAAAAGTCTTAAAGCTCCCTTTCTCTTTATCAGTTCTTTTCTTGAAAATGGAGGGATTCCCTCTTGATCATCTCCGTGAGAACTAACTTCCTTCGTCTCCTTAGTCGTTTAGCAATTATTAGCGGCTGTCCTTTCGAAAATCACACCAACTTTCTTGAAGAACATGTCGAAAAGGTCAAAAGTTTTCTAGAGAAGAGCTAATCGAGGCTGGGCGCATTATCCTTGGCCAGCAGCACACGGACCGCTCGGTGAAATGATCCGGGATGCCCAAAAAAGACAGAGCGGATGTCGAAACGGGGCCACATTGTCCTTTCCACTTTCTCTTTTCCTTTCCGTCCTTGCTAATGGTTCCTTCTTCTCTTTCTAATATCAATAGTACTTCGACTGATACCGTGAATGGTATTGCTGCTATCTATTCACGGTTACAGGCGGTCATTGATAAAAAGCAGCAGAATAGCAACGCAGTGAACCCAGAGGCTAAATTCATACCATATACATCTTCACTTCCGATGTCTCCCAGGTCTTCTTCACCAACACCGCTTTGCATTTCTCGCTCTGCGACTACTGGTAAAGCACTGCCTACACCTCGTTCATCGTCGAGCGATGAAAAGCAAACTTGCTCATCTCAAGCGCCGGAAGAATGTCCTTGTGAGCATATTTTGGAAAACGAAGATTCGATACAGTGCTCACTCTGTCGTCGAGTCATTCCGATAATGGAGCAGCTTCAGCATGAACGAGACGCCCACAAGTTAGAGATCGCAGAGCTTGAAGCACGTGTTCAAGAAGAACAAAAGAAGATTAGCAAGCAGCTGGAGGAGATCGAAGCGTTACAGGCAATCGTTGCCGACTTCAGTCAGCGTCTGGATGCAAAGGACGAGGAACTCCGTGCGCTAAAGTATGATATGGAACTTTTAAACGACAAGTATGTCGATGAGATCGAACGGGTTGCAGAAATCCAGCACTCCAAAGACATGGTTGAAAGTGAGCTCGAAGACTTGTCACGGAGACTGTTTGAGGAAGCGAACGGCATGGTAGCAAACGAGAAGCGTGAAAAGCATGAGCTCGAAATGGTACAAAAGCAGCTTGAGAAACAGTTGCAGGAAACGCAGGAACGGCTTGCAGCAGAACAAATGCAATTAAAAGAACTGAGGCAAAAGATGGAAGAGATGGCAGAAGAACAGCGACAACTTAGGCGAGCTTCTGCTCCTGCAGCAGCGCTATTTAAGAACGGCGATGATGCAAGTGGTGCTGAAACGACGACGTCTGATGCCGATCAAGCGACAACTTGCTCCGAACCATCCGCCCGTGCATCTTCAGTAGCAGATCCTATACTGTTGGCCGAATTTCAGGATTTTGTCAAATTCGGTGGATCGGTACCGCTAAAGAAACTGCACACGATTCCGTTTATAAAGCACTGTCAAGTGGAAGATGTGGAACCCTGCTTACGCTTTGGAACGAACGCAAGGCTGTCCGCTCGTAAAATCAATGACGCGATCGTGATGAATACTTGTTTCGTTGAAGAAACTCCTGCCGGATATTTGCAGGAGCTTGCTCGACGTCCTCCGGATATGCCTTTACGGATATCTGCTTCAAAGACACTCTTATGGGAACGCATTAGCAACGGTGGAAATCCTGTAAACTATATCGGGGCTTGCCAAGCTTGCGGTCGTCAGGATCAAGACGAGCTGCCTTATCGGTTCCGCATTTCGTACTTTGACGATTGGGCGTGCATTGACCGATACTGCCGTGATCGTCTTGTAGCTGTTTGTGAATTCTACGTCTTTATCCGAAACGTTCGCCAAGGTTATTACAGCAGTAGAAGTGTTGCTGACCTATATCAAGAAGCTACGCGGTTGCGGTTACAAATGTTCTATGCAAGGTATGGCTTCTTGTTACTTGGTACGACTTGATTATTGCAGATTTCATGCTCACTAGCTCTTTAGAATGGGGGCTTTACCTTGGACGCTGCATGATCCCGGTTTGCGAGGAGACGAACTAGGGAAAGCTTTGACACCAGAGCTGCTTAAGGCACCTACCATGAGTGAATCGTCACCCTTGCCACGTTCAACCACTGGTACGGAGAAGGATCAACGACTGGCGAGACATTCAAGCGTCGATATTACATCAAAACAACAGGAAGACGTCGATCATTTGACGGTGGCAGCGGCAGCTGCAACTGTTCTGTCTTGACGCTAGTAACTATTCTCCCCTTCTACTTACTCTTTATCCCGCCTTTCCCTGCTTGTCACGATAACCGCTTTGCTTTCTTTCGTTTACTCTATTACGTATTCTTCTCTTTTTAATTTCTACCTTCACTACTATGTCTTTCTAATATGTACAGCCCTGTGTTGGTATCCTCTTGGCTGTCCAATCGATTACTTGCTTCTTGCTTCGTCGTACTGTACTAACGAGCTTAATGAAAAATTGGGCTTTTCACCTCCGATACTTTTTTGGCGAAAGTGTTGCGTAGAGTGTGATCGATTGACCATGGTGTGGGGCGGCAATGACAATGCAGTTCAACGATGGATCAAGCAGTTGGAGGAGAACGATCCAAGTCTAACGTCTTTGCACATTCTCAGCATGCGGCGATTATCTGCGCAGGATTTAAAGAAACTGTTCAGTGCCCTGGCTCGCAACACGACGTTGCAGGAACTTTATTGCTCAGGTCATGCCCTCGATCGTGAGGCAATGGAGCAGCTGAGCGAAGCACTAACGTTAAACGATACTTTACGAAAGTTGAACGTGGGTGACAGCATGCTTGGACAACAGCCTGAGCTGATCCAGATCTTTAGCGAGGGACTGGCGGTCAACGAAGGTTTGGAAGAACTTGATCTGGAGAACAAAGGGCTCGGTCATCATACGGAAAATTTGCAGTATCTCGGTGCCAGTTTAAAGAAACATTCGCGGCTGCGATCCCTCCACCTTGCACGCAATAACATTACTGAGAAGGGCCTTGCCTGTCTCTTAGCAGCTGGATTGACGACGACGTTGCGAGAGCTCGACCTCAGATACAATGAAATTGGACCCATCGGTGTATCCAGTCTAGTAAAGCACATGGCGTTCTTGGAATCCTTGGATGTGTCTGAAAATCCGTTGATGGAAGGCGCTGGCGTCTTGACGGCAGCCCTTACAAACGCGCCACAGCTGCATGCCCTCAAGATGGTCGCCGTGACTGGAGCCAGTGAACAAGACGAGGAGAAGAAACCTGTCCCAGAGCACGGAAATGCTTTGGTAGAAGGCTTGATTGATGGTCTCAAGAACCAGAGAGCGTTGAGATACCTTTACATTGATCGAAACGGAATCGAATCGAGCGCGATGCAGTCTCTCGGAGTGGCTTTGGCGGGGAGTAACGTAGTAGATCTCCGTATGCGCGATAATGAAGTGGGCGATGATGGCGCGGAAACGTTATCAAAAGCCATTACTTGCCTGGAGAAACTCGAGCTAGGAGGTAACCGTATCGGATACCGTGGCTTTGGTGCTCTGCTTGATGCGCGCATACAACATTTGGGACTTTTCAATAACCAGATAAACAATTTCCCGGAGAAACTCCCGTCTCTACAAGAGAGTACTATTGTGTCACTCGACATTGGATGTAACCATCTCACGTTGTCTGACATGGAAGCCATTGTCCAAGTGCTCTCACAGCAAGGCGTACCGAAGCTCACGTTGCTTGAAATGGGAGGGAATGCTAGAGAAGAAGACAAGGATGCTTGGGAAAGCGCCATTACCAGGCTACAGAGCATTCGATCCGAGCTGCAAGTCGAATGGAAGCGGTTTTTTGAACGTGAAGCATAGATATCAGATTGTGGAACCTCTACCGTTTGTTTGTTATCTAATTTAGGAATAGCTAGAAGTGAATAGATAAGAATTGTGTATTGTACATAATGCGCAGATAAAGAGCACCTTTCTTGATATCGCTCTGTCGCTTTTGGGTCCCGAGCAAAAAACAAGTCGGATGAAATATCAGATCCGATTCCACGTGACACATGAATGCGAATCGTTGATCTGGAAGAAATGTATTGATAAGGAAAAACTCAAAAAATCAATGCTGTATAAATAAGCTTCGTGCAAGCTAATGATCGTTGCTGATTCTCTCCATTTTTTTCTCACGGACACGTCATGGTGCTCTCGATATTTACTTCTCGTGCTCGTCGAGCTGGTCAACGCATTGTTAATAATCTAAACCTACACGAGGTAATGGACTCTGAACGCTGTTTGGTATCCCAGTTCTAACGGTCACGCGTCCATGGCAACATTCGTTTCTTGACAAAAAAGGTCTCCGGTAGTCTGGGCGACTTAGGTACCTTGGTTCCCATCATGATTTCGCTTGCTGTAGCGGGCCAGATCAATCTTACGAGCACCTTGTGGTTTGGTGGTATATGGAACATTGTGTCTGGTCTCTTGTTTCAAGTTCCCATGTGCGTCCAGCCGATGAAAGGTAAAAAAGCGCGATGCTGGACCGGTACGAGGGGATAAGCAATGGAACTCACAAATTATGGTTTAGCCATCGCCGCCACGGTACTCGCAAGTAACATGACAATTCAGGAGAACATGGCAGCGGGTCTTGGTAAGTGGCAGGAATATAGCACAATAGCACGCCGCGCATCTAAAACAAACGCCAAAACCCGATAGGCTGCGCTGCCTTGATATTCTTCCTTGGAGCCACGCGAACCATCCATATTGTAGGCGCATATACCCCAGGTGCCGTTGTTCGAGGTAAGCTCACAGGGCAAAGGAAAAGAAAAAAAACGCGTGAACCCGCTAAAATACTGCGTTTTCCGTAGGCATTCAGCTTGGCACTGCGGTTTCCCTGCTCAAAAAGGCCACAAGCCTGGTTTCTTCTCTTAAATGGACAATTACCGTGGAAAACTGGGCCGACAACTACACTTGGGTGTTGCTTTCGTTTATCTTTGTCATGATTTGCTACCGCACCAGAATTCCTAGTGCACTGATTCTGATCATCATTGGCATCATCTTTGCGCTGATCCGAATGTATGTCACTGACAAGGATCTCGGTTATCAGCGTCCCGTTGCGGCCGGACACTACCCAGACACTGTCATCCGTCCCACTCCTGAAGAATTTCGCGATGGTTTCGTGAACGCCGGTCTCGGACAGGTCCCGCTCACTGCATTGAACTCTGTTATTGCCGTGGCTGCTCTTATCGATGACCTCTTTCCTGAACAACATACTGGAACATCCAAGATCGCTATGAGTATCGGCGTCATGAATTTGATCGGATGCTGGTTTGGAAGTATGCCCTTCTGGTAAGTAAAATTGACTCGTCAGATACTGTAACAAAATACTAATCAGCATTCTAGTCATGGCTCTGGAGGTTTAGCAGGCCAATATCGCTTCGGCGCACGTTCTGAAGTTTCCATAATTCTATTGGGTTTTGCCAAGCTATTTCTTGGTATTCTCTTTGGTAGCTCGTTGGTTGGTTTGCTCCAACTGTTCCCGAAGTCGATTCTGGCAGTCATGCTCTTCATTTCTGCCATTGAACTTGGGTCAGCTTGCCGGGTCTTGAATTTGGGTGTCCAGGAAGATTGGAAACAACGTGATAACTGGGTTATCCTGCTCGTGACCATGGGCGCTCTCACAGTCTTTTCCAACGACGGTATTGGCTTTCTTGCTGGTATGGGAGCTGCCATCCTCCTCTCAATGCAACGACTCGGTATCCGCGGCTGGTGCTTGGCCGTCATTGACGGTCTCAAGAAAGTACCGCATTATTTGAGTAACGAAAACACCCTGCGCTACTCTCCTACCGACAACAAGAATGTTTCGTCTTATGGTTCGACCAATGAAACCGACCAAAGTAGCTCCAATGACCCCGAAAACGCGAGTTTGCCAAAACCCGTGGCAGCTCCTCACAGCTAGATAGCTAATTCCCAAGATCTCTTCTCTCGCCACTTACTTGTATATTCTTACTGTACATTGTATTGATTTCATAATATAGTTCTAAACGTGTAATTCACAAAGCAAAAGAAAAGATAGCTTCCATTTCTTCTACAGTGCGAGGCAATAGTTCTTCTGGATGTTCGTACTGATTTTTCGGGTCCCGGACTTCTGTGTAAATATGGCGGTAGGTGTCAAGCAATAGCCGGATTGCTTCGTCCTGAATTTGTTGATATATCTGCGACGAGGCCAGCCGCTGAAGCTGCGGGGACACGTCTGCACTCGCCATAAGGAGGAATGAGTCAAAGTGAGACATTGCCAAGGATATCGATGCAGCATCCATGTTTGGCACAGTGGAAAGTGGCGTCTACAATTCTTGATGCGTAAGCTCTTCAACAAAAGACCTGCTACAGTACGATGAAAACTTACATCTGCCTCTTTGTTTGCAAGCGCTTCATGGATCTTTGAGAGACCGGACTCTGCAAGAAGCTTATGATGCTATTACAGCAGTAAAGTTCTTTAATAACGATAAAGTAGAACTTCTCTTTGCACTAGATCTTTTACCTTTTCAGATGCCAAGCTGTGTACTAGCTCGTCCATTCTCTTTTGGAGTCCATCTCGTTTTGTTCTTGCAAAAGAATAGGGGACTATCACTGACTGGTATTACCGCGAATAAGCTAAACTGTCTAATGATCCCATCTGCTGTACATGCCTGAATATGCTGTATGCAGTTTATCAAGTAGATTTGGCGGTCCATATCGTTAAACTTCTGCACGGACATTTCGCACATTTGTATCAGTGGATCAATAATTGCATCCATCGTTTCGTTGATGTTAAACGTTGGCATGTCTTCAGTATCCGCCGAGTCGCCCGTCAGCGAAGAATTGTAGGATGATAAGATCTCTTTCTACAGATAAAGACGCATCTTTAGCCTAGAAATTGAGAAATAATTTGGGTGTGGGTAAATACCAGTTGTAGAGCCATGTCACGGACAATAGGCGACACATTTAGATCGGCATGAGGGGGCTGAATAGTTGGAGACGTTAGCTACTAATCCTTTGTATGCACAGACGCTGAGGATCTTACCTCAGCGGATTGCAGCAATTTCTCTGCCTGTGCATCTAAGGTTTTGAAGAAGTATTTATAGGCCATGTCTGTAATACTAGATGCTGTAGTCAGTTTCCGACAAGATGCATTTAGCGCTTGCCGCACTTACTCAAAAAGCACCTTGGAGAAGGACGCGTTTTTACGCAGCAGTTTGCCTATCGTGCCTGCGTAAAATTGTATCAAGTTTGCAACACGGTACGATGTGATGGCGCCAGGTTGCAGAACAAGTACTTGCTCCATTCTAGACTTTGTCGCCAATGAAGTGTCTGACCAATCTAACTTAATGTCTACAAATTACCTTGAGAGGTCTGGAAGTCCCTTCTACGACGCAGTCAAGCAAATCATCAATGGCATCTTTGATCTTGAAACTACCTGCCAAACCGTTCGATTCTTCTGCATCATCTTTTAAAAGAATCTGGCGGTTACAGACAAACATAATGAAGACGAAAGACCCGATCTTTGCTAGTATCATACCTATAAAGCGTGATTTCGCCGGTTTCTGAAATACGCTCTCCAACATTTCTTTTTCGCTGGCGCACGCTTGATGAATCCAGGCGAGCATGTCACCAATATAACGCAAAGAATCATGAGCTTGCAGCTCAATGGGCCGCGGTGTGCCACCAGGGCCTCCTCGTGTCAAGGCATTCAAAAACGCGTGACCCACTGCTTCTCGTCGGGCTACAGCGATCTCATCCAAGATAGTTCTTTGTGCCTTTCAGCCCCTTTTTCGTATTGTCAACATTGGCATCAATAACTTACTGAAATAATACGGGGCGATGCATCAAAGCTTGTAAGGCCTTTGACATGAGCGAACTGACTTCGATGCTGTCCCCACCAAATGACGCTCGGCTTTCGTGCTGCGTCCAACGGTAAAGCTTTTCATACGCTGTTTCCTGGTATAGCGCCATCGACTCCATTATCTGCAGACTATACATAACAGTAAGGCAGTTCAGACTTGGTGTAAAGCAAGATCAGAGGTTTGTCCTTAACCTACCCTGCCTGTTGGTTCTTTGTAACGAGCAAAAGCTTGCAATCACTGTGAATCCGCTGCAAGTGATCAAGGGCTTCAAAGAAGTTATCATCTATAGACACTGTAGGCGATGACAGAATTCGAATCTCATCCTCGCTCAAAGTAAACTTCTCGAGAAAACGATCTACGATGAGACATCGCGTCTCGCACGCCGATCTTTGGCAGATCCAAGTTAAAATTCTCCAACAACTAAGACTGCCCAAAGGACTTTGATCTACCTCCGGTCTTGGATATTCTTTGCCTGCTCAATCATCTGTGCGGTTTCCGCACCAGCCAAACGCAACTTCTCTTTCATTTCTTTACATGCCTCGTTGATAAGCTCCATTTCCTCTTCAATATTCGACAGTTGCTATAACATCTTGACTTTAGAGAACCTTAACACGAAAGGCGATCTTGCTAAATTCGCAGATACCTCAATAACTTTGGAAAATCCTTCAAGGAACTTCTTATTGGCTTCGATTTCCTTTTTTTCAATGGTGCCTCGCAGATTACGCTTCAGTTCAAGATCATCTAGCCCGTGAATGTCTGACAAAGCTGTCAGGGCTGCTTTAACACGCAAATCATCATTGCCCGCAGAGCTCAAGATTTTGTTCAGCTTTGCTGCTAAAAGTTTATTCGGTTTGCTGGTTATAGAGAGCGACACCGGTTCAGTTCCAGTTGACGACAGGACCTCATGAAGATCTGCCATCCTCTGTGAGTACGTGGTCGGAGAATGGGACACGTCGCAGAACGGGCTTTGTGCCGCGCAATTTCCAAATTCCTTTTACGTGCCTTTTTGTTCCTGCCGTAAACGCAATGGACCCACAGACGACCCGAACAATATTAGATTCTCTTAAAGACTATGCTCAATGTAATGACGACCTTACAGCTACTGTCCGTGCAACTATCTTGGAACCTTTCCAACCCGATCTTTCCGATCCAAGTTCTGCAGCAACGAGAAAGAGGCCTACACGAACTGAATTCAAAAACATGATCATTCAGCTCGCACCTTTGGCCATGCGAGTTGTCAATCAAAACATGGAATCACTTCGGGATATCCGGCAACGGGGACGGGGACGTCTTGAGGAATATAGCACGCCGATCCAATGTTTAATAGATACATCATGCTATGCTTTATTGGCTCTTAAGCACATGAATGCATACACGAGCCTTAAACCGCTGGATATTGAGAAAACCATGTCCAATTTGATCGGTAAAGTAGTGGACCTTGAACAGGTTAGGGTCGCGGTTACGTATTGTAGACTCTGCCACTTGGGTTAACGTGGGATCATTATAGTATATGCGAGCACTCGAGGAACTCAATAAATTACGAAATAACTTGGCACGAATCGCAAACATACCGCTTGAAAATATGAACGATTTAAGTATCAAACGCAAGGACGAGAGCTTCAATGAAACACCACCTGGATCACCATCTTCAGCCCGAGGCTTTCTGACAGAGTCACCTAATCGCGGACCCAACCATGACTCTACCTCTCCGTTCATGAGTCCAAATGCTCGCATTTCCATGTCAGATAACATGTACTTGTTGGACAAAACTGGAATGACGCGTTGGGAAGATGACATGATCAAAAAGTACGGGTCATTGTTCTTCTTTCCGCTAGATAAAAGCATCAATGATCCTTCTACGATCTTGCTCGTTCTGGCGTACCAGGTGAACGCCATCCGCTGCTGGATCGATATAAATGAAGGCGTTTTGCTAAAAGTAGGTATACGAGTTCTACGTATATTGCTGAAAGTCACTTGCTGATTTCACATACAAGTATCTGCCACAATTACTTGATCGAGCTGGCAATTTTCTAGATTGGTGCAGTCATTTATACAGTTTCGAGGAAGAGTTGGCCAGAAAACAATTTGAAGTGTTTTATCGCCAACTGTCTAAAGCAGCCAGCAAATTGCCCGTGTCAGGTACGCTCATTTATCGTCATAGTTCAGTCGCATACTGACAAGTCCACGATCCAGAGGGATCGGCGCTGTATTCGTATGCATTGCAAGCTCTAGCGTTGAAAGCATTGAGACGTAGTTCTAGTGTGCCGGAGAGATCTCTCTGTGATCGCATGGTTCAGATTGGCGTGTCATACGAAAAATCAGAAACCCAGAGTAAGCGGCATACCTACTCCTAAAGGGGACGTCATAATTGACTCCTCGATTTGTATACCAGTTAACTACAGGTGCATTCAGAGATACACTGGAGAATTAGTCGAATCGGTGAACCCGAACATCAACGATCTGGCGGAACTGGATGCATATTTCGTTCTCTGTGAATATTATGCATACGTCTCCCGCAAAGTAAGTATCTGTTAATCACATACCCTTTGGTTACACGAAACTGAACTTTCAATCAGGCGAGCAGCCACAAAGGGTCGTTTTATGCATACAACAGTATGGCGCGACCACTGCAGAATTTACTTCAACATCCAGAGAGCTGCACGTACTATCATGCTGCCTACGCCGCAAACGCAAAACTAGCTTTATGCTCCTGTCAGCTGGATAGGATCGTGGCCGGTGATTCCTGTAACTTGTTGGGGATTGTTGAACTAACGGGATGCGTACTAATAGATATCTATAACGTAGATTCGGACTTGAGTACGGCACTGCAAGAGGTCAGCTCATGTCTTCAGATAGCATATGCGACTTCAAAACAAAGCAAGAACCAAGACGACTACGCTTACCAAGCTATGCAAAGTCTTTATAAAAGCATCGACACATTTCGCCAGAGTACCGGGCGCTACTTTGAATTTATTGAGAAAAAAGCGAAAAGGTCGAATGAATCGAGTTTCAAGAAAAGCGGCTCTCACGTCGGATCACCGTCCAATCAATCTTCTGTTTCTAGAAGTCTTAGCGAATGGAGACGCAATCTACCATCGATTGCGACTGCTTTGCAGCGGTGTAGTGAACTTCTCCCGTTGATGCTTCAAACAATGAAAAAGAAGGCAAGTGGCAAGTGCTTCTTTAGTAACAAATATGTAAGCGTCGAGGTGCTAAATGTGGCGGCTTTTCTAGTCATGGACCGGCAGGAACAAACAAGTTATATCTCCTACTGACGTTATGCTTGCGATCGTTGATATTACTGTTCTATTGGCACGGATACAGTTTCGAGTTGACGACGAGGATACATACCACGCAGCGTACGAGTGCTTATCTACAGGTGAACAATTGTGCTCAGACTACGGGTACGCTGGGGGTTATCGTTGGCTTTCGGGTGCCTATTACACTCTCGGCGCTGCAATGGTGAACGCCAAGATGTACTCTACTGCTATATATCCTCTTCGTAAAGCCTGTGCACTGCTTGAAAAGGATAGTAGCCGTATTGCAACAGATGCCGGAAAGCTACAACTCTGCAGACGATATGAAATTCTAGGGGCTTGCTGTGAAAGAGATAATCGTTTCGAGGTAATATAAGCGGAGACCCACAGCTGATTCGTTTCTTACGAGGTCGTTGTTTCCAGGAGGCAACAAAAATGTTTCGATTGGCATTGAAGCGTTTGCCATTTTCAAGCATAGAAGCGTTCGTGAAAGACGCTGACAGCCTTGGGATATTCAGCTTGATCGAGAATAATCCCTTTATACCAAAACTTATCGAGCGCTTTATGCGGTCCGTCATCGTTGACGATAACCAGACTCATGTTACGTTTGCAAGTGAGCTGATGGACATCGATCGTCTAACGGCTTCCCAACGATGTATTATCCATGAATGCGAACTTAAAGTTCTCTACAATCTCTCTGCGAAATTAAATTGTTCACGACATCAACGGACACTTATTAACACCATCCTACATAACTACTCTTCTAAAACCCATCCACTGCGCAGAGTGAGGTAAGCAAGGATAAATATAGAGAACAAAGCCTGGAATTTGAACAATGATCACATTATCAGGGTTTTACTGGACAAAATACGAGTCGAGGTAGCCAACATTAAGGACAAAGCAAGCGCAATACAGGCAGTTACGGCTATTACTGCTGAAGCCACTAAGCTCTTGAAAATGGAGGTAGTATCTGCATCATTACACTCGAAATTGAGTTGAGGCCGGTATTCACCATTCAGCAGGATTATGGTTCCGACAGCGATCTGTTGCGGTACCGTCGTCACTATTTGGCGCTGGTATCGTCGTGGACTGGTATATGCAAAAAAGAGCAGGGACAGGAGTCTACCAAAGCATTTCTGATGGCATTTCACCATTGGGGAATGTTATTGAAGAATGTTATGCCTATATATTTTGGTAAGTTTGGGATAGCCTGAGTAATAGTAGGAAAGGAAGCTTTCAAATAACCAGACGACAATCTATGAAAAGGTACACCTGACAAAGGAGAATTGAAGCAGATACGTGCACAAGTGGACGAACTGGACAGATTATATGACCATCTCCGTAAGCTTTTCAACACAACCGTTATTTCATGCGAAACGATATATCAGTGTGCAAATCTTTAATTCATACCACTTTCTACAGGAATGCTAGCGGACTACTTTGGCGTCAACCACCAGTTTCTGTATCAAATCAATGTGCTTAGACTTATGCTCAAGCTGAACAACGGACTTCGTGGGGCATATGTCGATAGCATCTCTTGTAAGTTAGCATTGTATTAGGCAGACGAGAACTAGATAACGGTAACAACTCGATTATATAGCATCCATAATGATCAGCTCAAGTATTGGTCGTATATACAGTCAGATGGGTTATTCGGGCAAAGCAGCGTTCGAGTTTGCCCTTGTAAAAGAAGCAATTCAAAGCAAATCTTGTTCTCTAGAAGCGGAATTAGCGTACATGATCTTTTACTCGCTTCACCTTGCCAGACTTGGCAACTATGCGAAAAGGTAGATATATAATTCTTGCACGTTCATATTCCTGCCTAACATTAGCCTTTATCTAAAGTCAAGATGTATTCAATGCCGCCAAGTCTGTATGGGAGTCTATCCTGGAACCTCCTGTAATCAGGGGACCGTTGAAAACCATTCGCCGTAGAATTTCCCAGCGACTTATACTAGCAGATGCCTATTATATTCGTTCAGTTATCATGTCCCAGGTAAATACACTTGCGGCACCGGTATATGCTCTCTCACTAACCGGTACTGTAGGAATCGCTCCAAGCAGCATTGGACGACTGTACCACAGCGCTTCACATACTGCATGATTGCTGCTCTTCAATCAAGGCAGATATGCAGGCGCGTTCAGCGAAAAGCGGATCGCAAATAGAAGATCCTTTCAATAGCCGTCCTGTCAATGCTTCGGAAAATTCCACTGACGAAAATGCGATGGCTTCGAGTATTGCTTTTAAAGAATCGGAATGGACTATTACTCAAGTAAGCGAGATTAACGTATTGTGATTCTCTTTATCTGACGACGTTCCATAGAAATTAAGCATATGTTTACTCCACATTTCGCACTTGCATATGACAAAAGGCTCCTGGCGCCATGCTCAATATTACGTGCAAAAAGGCTTAGAACTAGGAGACAAACTCGGTTCAGATATTATGAGGTTCAGGTTTTTGGTTTCCTCTAGTATATTAAACTTGCGATGCGGAGACCCGGAATCTAGTAAGGTCAACCTGAAAACCGCCACCACATTCCAGCCAGAGGTTAGTATGCGTGTCTTCGAAATTGGACCTTGGCGAATACAAACGCTCCATTTTAGGGAAATATGTACATGGGCGAGGATGTTATATTGAAGATGGCTACTGGAAACATAGACGCATATCAGAATTATTTGAAAGACGCGATTCAGGCTTTTGATGAAGCTGATCATACTTTGAAGAAGATGATGGATGTGAAATACATCGCAACCTTGGAACATCTTATCGAAAGGTACGTGTAATCCTGAGTTAGGCGCAATATTCGCAAGCTTTGCCAACGTTCAGATACAGAGGCGAAACGAAGGAAACGAATGAACCCACACAAGTAGACCTTTTGCATTCGACGGACAACGCCAGAGGTACTTGGATGCCTTGTCTTTATTGTTCAGTTTGTGCAGTAGCGTTAATCGGTGGTCGTAAATTAGAACGTGCGCAACAAGAATGCAGGCCACTTCAGAACATGCAAGGTATCAATGCTATCTATAAAGGTAAAGAAGATGATGCATGATAAGGTCGAAAGTCTACGTTGACTTAGCGGGTGTTAGCGCTGGCAATGGTGCAAAATGGATCTATTGTCGACGCATTGGCTCTCTTAGAAAGGATTGAGGAAGCGAATATCATGACTCTTGACGAGGTGAGATGAGATCTCTGTGTGCTGCTATCGCTCATGGTATTGATTGAGACAATTTAGCCAGAACTATTTGCACGGATTGCTCAACTTCGAATCGAATTGGTTTGGTCAGAATTGAGCAGCCGGAATGATGCCAAAATATCCCAAAAGGAGGGTAAGCTCAAGACAGTACTTATCAAGAAGCTTCTGTTCTAAATACTTTCCATATAGCCCTAGTACTGCCTTCTTTAAATATGCAACTGCCTCGTGCATCAATGGGCAGGCGAGGCAACAGGGCCCAAGACCTCCGACTCATCCGTGACAACCTCACACATTCCCTGGAGCGTATTCTTGGGGCCCACAGAGTCAGTGCTAGCAAAGCAAACGTCCATCTCGTACAAGAGCTATGTAACAGGTCTGCATATACAATGTTTCTCAAGAACTACTTCTCAAGCGGAGACCGCGTTATGTTCACCAGTTATGCAGGCCTTTGTGCGTATTATTTAGGTATGACCAACACTCCTATTTATTCATTGTATTTGTGTCCTTGTCTAAACTACATTTCTAGAAATGGCAAAGGGTATAACACTGCGCCGTGAAATGCAGGGCTGCTTAGCTACGAAACTGGATCCTCGTATGGGACGAAGATCTATTAATGACATACATTGGCCAAAGAGGATAACTGAGAATCAAGAGGAAGAAGATGAGGACTCGATGGATTTGGACATACCTCAGTTACCACAGTTGAGCTCGTTGAACGATTGGATCCCAGAATATTTGAAACAACTTCGACAGTTATACGATGAGGAGCACGACCTAGATGACGAAGAATTTCAAGAGAAGTTTGTGGACATCCTTCCATCGCATTGGACTGTTTGCGCCTTAACCATGGATGTTGAGAAAGATATCCTCTACGCAACACGTCTTCATGCTTCAGAAACACCGGTGACTGTCAAACTGCCTTTAGATCGTAGCCAGCGCTGTCGTCCAGAAGATCCTATTCTTCCATATAGCGAAGCAATCAGCCGATTGCAGGATATAATCAGTTCTAGTGACGAGACAATTCGCAACAGCAGAGTATACGCAGAGAATAATAATGCCGAGCAATGGTGGTCAAAACGTAGGGCACTCGACCAACAGTTGAAGGAACTTCTGGAAGCAATCGAAAGAACGTGGTTCGGTGGTTTTAAGGTCATGCAGGTTCGAATAGCAACGCTGTACCTGATACTGACCAGAAATCTAGGGCATTCTGTGTGGAGATTATCATGAACACCAGGAAGAACTGAAACGTTTCCAACAAACCGTGAACCAGCTCCTTTGTAAAGCAGTTTATGGATGTTCTGTAGATCAGCAACAGCCGAGCAGAAAATGCCTTGATATCGATATCGGGATTTGCCGCATTTTCTTGCACTTGGGACCTGACGCTAGCAGCAGCCAAATTGAAGACATTCTGTACTTCCTGTTGGGCTCTTTCGAACGGATGGATGTGCCTGTAGATTATTCTGCAATTGACGTTGCTGAGGTAAGCCTTTATTCGATTACACGGGACAAAAGTTGACTGCCGTATTGATTACGCATATGTAGATTACTTCACAATTGCGGCTGGCTATGCGCACGTACCATCAAAATGCTCAATCTTTGGGCATCCGCACGGCAGAACGGGTGCCTAATTCCCACGTTATCCTTATACCCGACAAGAACATGCAAAGCCTGCCTTTGGAGAGTATGAACGTCCTGCGCAACCAGTCTGTTTCTCGCGTACCATGTATTTCCTTCTTGCGTGATCGAATACTATATGCGAAAGCAAAAGCAGCCGCCGTAGGGAACCAAGAAGGATGGGTAGAACTTTCCATAGACGGAAAGAATACATATTATGTACTAAACCCAAGCGGCGACCTCAAGCAAACGCAGGATGAGTTTCAAAGTGTCTTTGAAAGGTAGGATACCTCGCCGTAATAGCACAAGAACTTGAAGTCGGTACTGAAATTTGCGCAAGGATGACGGAATGGCGGGGATTAGTACAAGAAAAACCAGTTGAATACCAACTCGCCAAAACACTTGAATCTCTTGATTTATATCTGTAGGTTCTATGTGAAAAATTTTGCTCGTCAAGCTGATCGCTAATGTAAAACTTTAGGTACTTTGGACACAGTGCAGGCGAATCGTTGATCCGTGGACAGAATATTCGGAAACTTCAGAGTTGTCCTGTTGCCCTTCTGATGGGGTGCAGTAGCGCAGCACTTTCATCGAAGGGCGAATATGACCCCGATGGTTATATTAACAATTATCTGCTAGCTGGAAGGTGGGATTCAAATTCTTGCTACTGGGTTAATACAGAAACTGATGTGGTTTTTCCGTATAGTCCTGCTGTTGTAGGAAATCTTTGGGATGTGACAGACAAAAGCATTGACCAATTTACGCGACAATTGCTGCACACCTGGGGTTTGCTACCATCGCTTGATAAACCTGAGCAGCCAGTATCACTTGTCGAAGCTGTCGCTGCGTCAAGAAATCATTGTAGCTTACCTTATCTGATAGGCGCAGCTCCTGTCGTCTATGGTATCCCGGTGTATTTAAAGGAATAAGAATTGTATATATTATGAGCACAGATTTATGTTGTTTTTCTGCGGTGTAGATGACAGCTGTATTATGCGTTGATGAATTATGTCACTCTCCGATACTGGTCCATGAATGCAGTGCGGTCAATAATAGGGTATTCAAACGTAGCAGCAGGATACCGACTTCATTTTAGTTGGCGTTTTCTAAGCGTTGACAGAATATATGTTAGTCTCTTTGATGAGTCCAATAGAATCATGTCTGGCAAATGGGTATGCTCTCAAATTTTATTTTGCAAAGTCTGTTACGCCGGAGAAGTAGCACTTTATTGTTGTAAAAACTTCAGTTTCTAGACTAATACTCGTTTTCATCCTGAGTTTAATGCCTAATCCGATCACAGACTGATTAAATACTTATTATTGAAATGATAAAACAAAAAATCATGAAAGCAAAAGAAAATCAAAATATCCTGAATTGGGACCAGGGGTTCCCGATTAAAAATTTTACGGACGGGAAAATTTTGACGGCCCTGGCAATGGCCCTATTTTCGCGGAATTTCAAATCCCGCGTTTGGCACTCTATATTGTAAATAAATATCCTCCCGTTTAGTTACTGTGAAATATAACCATTGCATAACGCCTTCATGAATGTATCACTCTTGTATAACGATTTATAATGCAATGGGGCCAACAATAGTGTCCATGAATCTAGCAGCCGGAATCTGCAGTCGTTCAAATTAATTTATTTTCCGTAGCGCTAACAGTGCTAGATCTTGGGCCTTTGACGGGCCTTGTAGAACAAAATCTAGCAATGAATAGGTCGTCCGCGATACATTTTTTGTGCCTGTATCCTTTTTTTCGGTATTTCGGCTTAAAGAGCTCGTCTTGGCCTATTTCTGCTTGGAATTAATATATGCTTTGGACTCGATTTCCAGCTACTTCAGGGCGGATATGGAGATGTATACAACACCGCGCTCTTCGGCGTGCGCCAAAAGGCAGCAGACGACTCTGACATTCGTCATTTTGGAGCATATCTGTAATGAAACTAGGAAAATACTCCGGAGCCAAAGTAGGTAATATTGACTCGACCATTTATCATAACGGTGCGGCTACCAAATTTGACAGTATCTAAAAAGCATTGAGTGTGGAAGAAATTTGGTCACATTGAGGTTGAACTGATAGATGCGAAATATTTGTTCATCAGAAAGAGACAAGCGGTCCGGATAAGGGCAATATCTAGAACTCATTTTTCCGTGCTAAGATAAGCATGCGCGAAACAAGGATATTGATAGGAGGTGAAAATTTCAATGCGTTATTCTCACAGAAAGCTACAACAACATGTCGATTTATATTTTGAGTGTACAGGATTAGTCTAACGGTTCAATGTCAACTATGCTTAATACACCAAGTTAGCGCACTTACTGGTGGATCAACGGCATCTAGATATAATATTATATCATCTTGTAGCGCTACTTGGCTATCTAACCTTGTTCACATGCATTATGCTTTAGCGAATAATTTTCCGTTGGTTCTCCTGCGTAGACAGTACATTTCGGTTCCGCGTTATATTTCAAATAAACAATTAGCTATATCTTTCGTCCGTAGACTATTTGAAGCAGTTCATTAGTTTTTATTTTAGAGCTTCGGTTGGTCGAGGGCACTGCAGATACCGCCAGGTCGCGCGCGGATGAACCGGGTCGGGTAATTCCGAAGAAACTTTATTTTGCTTTGGCCAGGGAGGAATGTCCGCGATGCGATCGATGCTGATCACTTCAAGGTACCGGATATACCTGTTTCGGATATCAAGGAAGCAGCCGTTTTGTCCACGACAGTTAGCATTGCTGCAAGCGCGGCAGCCATATACCAGCGATGCGCCGAAGAAAACTACCATCTTGACTGAGTCAGTGTTTGGCCGGACACGCATCTACACCAGTTTACCCACCATGGCTAAAGGGAAACCCGCGACGACGAGTAAAACTCGGATTGGATCGCCCGTTGTCGCTTCACCACCATTGTCCTGGCAATGGCTGCGCGATCCACCGTCAAGCGATAATGCCAAAATTGCCAAAAGCAGTACCGAAATAACAAGCCCTGGCGATAAGGACCAAGACAAGCACGGTGGCGTTCTCGGGTCTTTGAAACAAAGTCTGCGCGAGATGTTTTTACCTGTCGGGTAAAAAGAGAAAGAACTCGCAGTTTCTGGGGTTCTCTATACATATGTCTTTATCCAGTCCTGGTTTTCATACGAGAAATCAACCGTACGCTTCTTCTCCCCCCCCCTCAATTAGATACCCGGATTCAGTTCACCCCTGTTACAAGTCCTTCCATTCGTGGCTTGCTCTTGAAACCTATGTTGGCTCTGCGGTAAAGCGAGGAGAAAGAGCAGATTCGTGAAAAAAACGACTAACTTGATGGATCTATTCAAGATTGGCGTCTTGTGCTCGCAAGCCATGCTATCATCTCTGGGTCTTGGAACAGCAGAGGCGACAGGAAGCGCCGTAGCTATCCAATGGTAAGTTACGCAGCATCCGTCTGGGAAGAAGCTTTGAGCGCAGAGCTATATCTGAGTTAACAGGGTACTTAAAGACGGCATTGGTGAGTTTGGCAAGTTATTCTTTATCAAAAAGTATGCAAGTTCTTTTGATTCGCATCCGAAAACATGGAAAATGGTAATTATAGACGCGAGAGGAAAAAGTCCTTCTGGGAGACTGAACACTGGGTCTGCTTCAGGTATGCGAAGTATTTTCGGCGCTTGGGTGCTTTCTTCAACTATGCACATCTGTGGTTTCTCCCAAGTTTTTTCTCCCGTTAGCAGCCGGTAAGTCCCTTTGTATAGTAAGACGGTGACGAAAAATAATGCTTATCATTGGGACGTACAGTGGGTAATACGTTCAACTTGGTCCACGAGAGTATATGGATAGCTAGCCATATGATCTTTACCAAACATTTTTCCGTGAGTCCTTTAGCGTTTTTACTGCATCCAAAGCAAGACTAAGCAAGGCTGCGAGCTAGGTTAACGGAAATATCGGTGATATAGTAGCAAAAGACGATGCTCAAATGTCCACTGCGCATCTCTTGGGCATGTTGACAGGCGTGGGCCTTATCTCCATTTCACACGAACCCATTTTTCTCTTTGGAGCCTTTGCAGTGCTGTCCCCTATCAATTTTTGGTCCACGTACAAGATGTTGCAAGCTGCCGAATTTGAAACTCTCAACCAAGCCAAACTCACCCTGCTCAGTCAATCCTTCATAAAGGGAAACGAGGTAGAAAACTATAAAGAATTAGAACCGCGCGAGATTGGTTTCGGGGAATGGATCAGACCGTACGGGACTCGGGGTGGTGTCTCCATTAGACTTAAGCTAGGATCGAGTGCTCAGGATGCATACAGATCAGCAGCTGAGATACAGGCTGCTGTTGAAGTACTAAAGGTAACAGGGAATAAGTATATCTTATGAGTTTTCTCGGCTGCTAATGTCCGCTATAGGACGAAAATTACCTACTAAGCGAGCACAGAGGCACGACGCATGTGCTTTTCCATGAGGACGCAGAGCAAGAGGATGTTATCCAGTCGATTCTTCATGCAGTCAAGTTCCACAATCGTCTTGCGGAACTTGGTGTATCAAAAGAAAAAGATTGGTCAACATACATTGCGGTCCTAAAGGAGAGCTTAGTATGGACCAAATCAAATATGCCAAAATACATTACTGCGCTGAAAGAAAAGGATTGGGACATTGACGCTGTCTACTGGAACGACGGGTAAGATACCTGCACAGATCATGCTTTCATTCATATATGACTCACACATGACATGTTCTATAGTGGAATACGCGTCAGTTGGGACGACCACAAGCGAAATTAGATGTACATGTAGACTTGCATATCCATCCACACTTCATTTGCATTGTTACCCCTTTCTTCAAACCTTAATCTGAATTTGAAAATTTGCAAATGCAGCAATGACCGGCATTGTGGCTTGTTAAGTGATCCATCTCTTACCTTTTCCACTTGGAAAAAATGCCTGTCAATAAAGCGAGAGAGGAACGGCGGCAGAAGATAAAAAAAGAAATCGAATCGCTTGAGGCCAAATCTGCTCATCCTGTACGTGGGCTCGACAGTATCCGTAAAATCGTTACTTATTGTGCCGTCCTTGGAACAGGAAGACTTTACTGAATCAAAGTACTTTGATGACCTGCCATTGAGCAAGAAGACCATTATTGGACTGAAGCGGGCCAATTTTCGCTTACTGACCGAAATTCAACGAAAAGCGATACCCCTGGCACTAGCAAAACGAGATGTTTTAGGTGCTGCAAAGACAGGTAGTGGCAAGACGCTTGGTTTTCTTGTTCCTGTAAGTGCGTGTCTGTATGGTTGGGGTTGACCAATACTGAAAATAGAGTTATTGCAGGTCCTGGAAATCTTATACCGAATTGGCTGGAGTGCCGCCGATGGATTAGGTGCCTTAATCATTTCGCCTACGCGCGAATTAGCCGTCCAGATCTTTGAAGTCTTGCGGAAAATTGGACGAGAGCATTCATTTTCGGCCGGTCTTGTTATTGGCGGCAAAGACTTTAAAGTGGAGAAGGACCGTATTTCTCGAATGAATATACTGGTTGCAACACCGGGACGGTTATTGCAGCACATGGATCAGTCTTTTGGGTTTGACTGCAGTAACCTGCAAATACTGGGTACGTGATACAAAAAGTGCGTAGTGAGACACCTGATTATTGAGCCAAACTAGTACTTGACGAGGCGGATCGGATTATGGATATGGGTTTCCAAAAGACAGTGAACGCCATTATCGAGAATCTTCCTCGGGAACGTCAAACGCTTCTGTTCTCGGCTACGCAAACACGTTCGGTCAAAGATCTGGCACGACTCAGTCTTCATGATCCCGAATACGTCGCCGTACACGAGAAAGCAGAGCACAGCACGCCACAGACACTCACCCAGCATTACGTGATCTGCGAGTTACCGAAAAAATTGGATATCCTGTACTCCTTTATCAAAACGCATCTGAAAACAAAGACAATTGTCTTCCTCTCGAGCTGCAAACAGACACGGTTCGTGTACGAGTCGTTCTGTAAGTTGCAGCCCGGTGTCCCGCTTCTTCATTTGCATGGCAAGCAAAAGCAGCATAAGCGTGTCGAGATCTACAACAAATTCACTACGAGTAAATTTGCTGTGCTGTTCTGTACGGATATCGCAGCACGTGGTTTGGATTTCCCTGCGGTGGACTGGGTAGTGCAGCTGGACTGTCCGGAAGACCCGGAGACGTATATCCACCGCGTTGGTAGAACGGCACGCTTGAATGCCGAAGGACATGCTCTGTTGATGCTTTTACCCACAGAAGCGGAGGCAATGGTTGAATTATTGCGGAAAAAGAAAGTGCCGATTGAAGAAATCAAGATCCGTGAAAATAAGAAGCAGAGCATCCGAAACCAACTGCAGAGTTTCTGCTTTAAGGATCCCGAAATGAAGTATCTTGCTCAAAGAGTAAGTGATTATCTGTCTCGAAAATGAGGTCGGCAACTGTCTGATGCGATGTGCTTTCAAGGCGTTTGTTTCTTATATGCGGTCTGTGTACCTGCAAAGGAACAAAGATGTCTTCAAGGTACATGAATTGCCAGCTGAGGAGTTCGCCGATTCGCTCGGTTTGCCAGGTGCTCCTAAAATCAAGTTTGTCGCAAAAGCTGCTGCCAAAGCCGCAGAAAAGGCATCGAAAATCAAGCGTATACTTGAGGAGGATGATTCTGCAGACAAAAAGAATGAGGTGAGTGGACTGACCGACCATGACATGGCACCGGCAAACATGTGTATATTAACAGTAGCTTCAGAATGCCGGCGTTAAGACGAAATATGACAGGATGTTCCAGCGTAAAAACCAGGATATTCTTTCCGAACATTACAACAAGCTTGTGGACCTTGATGGTGACCGAGTGGACCAAGACGACGACGAGGAGGACTTTCTTACTGTACGACGAGCGAACCATGATATTGAAGAAAACGATGAGGAGCAGATTGAGGCAAGTATTCCCGCGGTGATAAGGAGGTTTAGAAGTTTTTAACAGGGATTGTATATAGCAAACAAAAGCCGAAAACCTGTCCAAGCGGCAGCTCAAGATGACAAAGAAGGAGAGGGCAAAGAAACAGCCAAAGGGACACAAGATTATATTCGATGATGATGGCAATGTAAGGATAACATGGACCCGTGCTGTGACGACTAGTTTAACGCGTACTATTGTTAGCCTCATGAAGTTTACGAAATGATTGATGAAGAGGAATTCCTGAAAGCAGGAGATCCAAAGTTACAGAAAGAGGCGTACCTCAAGGAGAAAGAGGAGCTTATGAAGACTGCTGATGTGGAAGACAAGCAGATAATGAAAGAGAAGCGTAAAGAAAAGAAGCTGAAACGAAAGATGAGGGAGAAAGAGGTATGATCCGTCATTTATACAGAGGGGTATATGATTTGACCCTTTGCTATAGATGATGGAAGCCGGCCAGAACATGGATGAATACGAAAGCGAATCGGCCGAAGATTATGAAGAATCAGATAAAGAACAAGAAGACGAGTCAGAGGAAGAGTCTGGAGAGGAATCAGAAGACGAAGAACGAAAGGCGTGGAAACGGAAATGGGAAGAAGACCTTCAAGAACCTGTCCCGACAAAGAAGAGGGTTATCGAAGCGGAAGAGCCTGTGACGTTACAGGATCAGGAAGCGCTTGCACTGAAGTTGTTGGGTGGCATGTAAATACAAAGCATTTTGATACATAGCATATGGTTTGCATTGA
Organism: Thermomucor indicae-seudaticae; assembly: GCA_000787465.1. Classification (NCBI taxonomy): domain Eukaryota; kingdom Fungi; phylum Mucoromycota; class Mucoromycetes; order Mucorales; family Lichtheimiaceae; genus Thermomucor; species Thermomucor indicae-seudaticae. Next base: position 26,917 of record JSYX01000369.1, read on the forward strand.
AGGGGATGCCCTTTTGAATTCGTGGCCAAATGTATAAATCGCTGTTCATGATTTTTACCTTATAGCCTAATTTCATTATCAACAGAGAATGTTGTTACGTGCCTTGGGTAGCCTGTGATGATGTCTCTATATTGTGCATGCATTGCGCTGGATTTTCAATTGCCGATTGCTATAAGGTTTTCACGTGGTCACTAACGAGAGGGGCTGGCAAAAGGAATCCATGAAACGTGTGATCAGATGAGGTGAAAGCCTGTTCTAAACCGTTATAAAAAATCGCCGACTTTTCGCGATAAGGTATCGGAATGGATTTCCTGATTTAGGGGGCTTCTTACCAGCACGAGCGCTACAAGTCCCTGCTATATTCTGGGACGATACAAAAGTTGATAATCTTGCGTCAAATGAAGCCTGGCTTGCGTGAACGTAATCTGCGAATCCTTGCGAAACTCCATACTCAGTTTGACAGCATTTTTGAGCACCGCAAACAATTTTTCCTTTAAATACGGACAAAGAATCCGTTGCTTTTCTTTTTAAATCTTTTTTTTTTTCCTTCTTCATTTGCGTTCCTTTTTTCCCTGACGTCTTCAACATGACGAGTATCGAAGCAAGTAATGCCGTTCTACCGCAGAGAAAAAAGAGTGTCCAAGGAATGTTTATTGCATCGAGAACTGTGGCGAACGTATTGGCAAAAGTGAAGCCACCTTCGAACCGGCGTTTGGTGGACTTGCCTTCAACGGCGACAATGGAAGAAGCTTTTGATGTGCTTTTGGCGGAAGACATCCTATCTGTACCAGTGTACGAACTTCAAGCTGACAACACCAAAAAGTATCTGACGATAATAAGCGTACTGGACCTTCTGAAGCTCTTGAGCTCGCACGTAAGCGTTTTTTTTTTTTTTCATGCAAGAGCGTGGGAAAGTTTCATTCCATTTATGGTAGTCTATCACCCTTTCTAGGCTGCTGCTGATAGGGCTGATGTTTTGCTGAAACCTTTGAAGGAAGCTATCGGCATGACGACAGAAAGTTCTCACCTGGTAACGGTGCGACCCAGTGACTCGCTGGAATACGTGATTGGTCTGTTTAGCCAACACGGTTCTCATCGTGTGCTCGTGCAAAGCGTCGACGACAGCAGTGAGCCTGTCTTGTTATCGCAAATGGATGTTGTCCGCTATCTCCAGGCAAATAACCATCGCCTCGGACGCATCCTTGACGTCACGACACCAACCATTGTGGAACGTTCACGTGCTCGTCGAGGTTCATCAGCCGACATGCGGACAATCACTTTCAAGTCGACAGCGATGGATGCCTTTTTGAAGATGGCCAACGAAAAGCTCGGTGCGCTTCCGATTGTGGATGACGACGATACTTTGGTTGGCGAATTGAGTCCCGAGAACTTGAGAGGTCTCAACCGCGACCGATTCGATACGTTACAGAAACCTGTCATGATGTACTTGAAAGAGAGTGAAGGCGATATTTACCCACCGCAGACTTGCCATGACCGATTCACGCTGTCGCAGATCATGGCGGCGTTTGTGCTCCGTAAAGCACACCGGCTATGGTGGTGCGACGATATGGGACATATCAAGGGTGTCATTACCCTTAGCGACTTTCTGGGGACCTTTATTGATAATGATCTAGTGACTGAATGATTGTGCAAAACAACAAATAAATAATTTGCCCGCGGGTGCGAGGAATATTAAGGCAGAGAGACAAAATGGAGCAAATGTTTTGGAGTAAGACCATTCCGTACTCTCTTCTCTTTCCCTCTTCCCTTCATGCACTTGGCACCGCCTACAACTCCTCTGCACACGTATACCCAGGACGGTCCCTCTACTGCTCCTCCCATTCCGCCATGGCCAATGCCGACCCCGATCGTCATGGAGCCCCATTTGGCACCCGCCCGACAACCCCGGCGATACCACATCGTGCGTCGAGTACCTCTCGTGCGAGGCAACCTTGTTCTCGACTGTCCGGTACCTATCCAGTACTTGAACGCAGTCCCACATAGAGATCGTAAAGAGTTCACGCACATGCGCTACACGGCCGTGACCTGCGATCCTGCAGAATTTCCGGATTCGTATACGCTCCGCCAAGAGCTGATGTCTCGGAGCACGGAATTGTTTATCTGCATAACCATGTACAACGTAAATGATATTCTAATGATCTGCCTGGAACGCAGCTTATCGGTCTGTTAGGAAGATGAAGTGCTGTTATCGAGGACCCTCCACGGGATCATGAAAAATGTCTCGCATCTCTGCAGTCGAAGCCGATCACGAACCTGGGTAAAGAGATCAAGCCATTTCTTGCATTGAACCCAAACAGGAACTCATGCGCTTTAAACCAAAGGGACCTGATAGCTGGACCAAAGTCGTCGTCTGTATTATTGCGGACGGCCGAGACAAGATGCACCCTCGGGTCCTTGACCTGTTATCCGCACTGGGAGTTTACCAAGAAGGAGTAGCAAAGAACATTGTCAATTCTAAACATGTCCAAGCTCATTTGTACGAGGTACCGTCTTTTATACAGAAAGTTTAATGGGGTTTGCTAATTTAAAAGGGGGGTCACCTTTTCAAGTATACTACGCAACTGTCACTTAACCCGGAACTGCAGTTTCGAGGGGCCATGGACAAGATAGTACCAACTCAAATGATCTTTTGCATCAAAGAAAAGAATCAGCGCAAGATCAATTCTCATCGTTGGTTCTTTCAAGCCTTTTGCCCGATCGTGAAACCCAATGTCTGTATGTTATTCGACGTCGGCACCAGGCCTGGGCCAACATCCATCTACCGACTCTGGAAAACCTTTGATATTAATGCGAATGTCGGAGGCGCATGTGGTGAGGTCAGAGCCATGAAAGGTAATATGAACCATGCGTGTCGAAATTGACTCTCTCGCTAACTATAATATCAAAGGCACGGCGGGCATCGCACTTTTGAATCCTTTGGTGGCCAGTCAGAATTTCGAGTATAAGATATCAAATATTCTAGACAAGCCCTTGGAATCCGTCTTGGGATATATCCAAGTGCTGCCGGGTGCATTCTCGGCGTATCGTTATGCCGCCTTGTTGAACGACGTGAATGGCCGTGGTCCGCTCCAAAAATACTTTTTGGGTGAACAGCTGCATGGAAGTGATGCCGGGATATTCGAAGCCAACATGTATTTGGCGGAGGACCGAATATTATGCTTTGAGCTCGTAGCCAAAAAGGACGCTCAGTGGGTGCTCCATTATGTCTCGAGCGCTTACGGAGAGACAGATGTACCCAATGCGGTATGCCCTGTAAATCGACTAAAATCGCTGTTGATCTTGTTTACCTAACTTTTTTCTTAGGTTCCAGAGTTCATTGCTCAAAGGCGTCGATGGCTTAATGGTGTGTATCCATAAAAGAATCACGTCAGTTAAAAACGATATACTGAGACGGATTTGTTGCCAGGGTCTTTCTTTTCTGGCATCTATGCACTATTTCACTGGGGCAATATTTTGGCGACTGAACATTCCCTTGGGCGAAAAGTCTTGCTGCTCTTTGAGCTAATTTATCTCTCACTGTCATGGATATTTTCTTGGTTTGCACTGGTAAATATCTGCTGAAACCAAAGAAGGGCGTCCTGTAATACTAAAACATTTGCTTTAGGGCAACTTCTTTCTATGTTTCTACATCCTTACGCGTTCGTTATCCACCATGACCAATCCACCGTTCAATGCGCAAACAGTTCACAATGTCCACGTGGCATTGGTTTACGTCTATATCGTCTTGCTTATCGTCCTCTTTTTGACTGCTATGGGAAATCGTCCTCAAGGGTGAGTACATCAGCGGCAAAAGAAATGTCACTTTGGATATCAACTCAAGTTTGCCCTTGGTGATTGCAGTTCTAAAGGTGCATACACAGCCATCATGTCATTCTTTGCATGCTTAATGGCCTACATAATATTTGCTTCGGTGTGGCTAGCGTACGACGGCATAAGAACCGCAGTCTCGAGCCATGAAGTGCTTTACGATGGATCCTTCCGCGATATCGTGATGTCTGTGGGAAGCACCTACGCACTGTATATACTGGCCAGCTTGATGTTTCTCGATCCTTGGCATATGGTGACCAGTTCGATTCAATATGCTCTCATGACACCAAGCTACATCAATATCCTTAATACTTATGCTTTCTGCAATACACATGATGTCAGGTAAGCAAGTAGGTCCAACGGTATTAGTGGAACTCACGTTCTTTCTCACACACACGCGGCATACGTGTCTAGCTGGGGTACGAAAGACATTGACGTCGTGGCCATGGATCTGGGTATCGTTCAGACTGAGAAAGATCAGATTACTGCAGAAGTAGCGATGCCAGAACAAAAAGATGTTGGACTCTTGTATGAAGAAGCATGCGTAAACCTCCGTAAGCGAGAGTCCCGTCCGCCCAAACAGCCTGACCCCAAGACAAAGCAGGAAGACTATTATCGGGCATTCAGAACTCGGCTGGTGACAACTTGGATTCTGAGCAACCTGGTTCTGGTCGCCTTGGTTACGACTGCCGAATCATTGGATTGGTTAGGCGACTTTCAGCAGCGGACCAATGCATACATGGCATTCGTTTTATGGTCTGTTGCTGCGTTGGCTGCCATTCGATTTATTGGTAGCGTGTTATATCGTGTTTTATCCATATTTACTGGATAGTAGTAGTAATAATAATAACAATAATAATAATAATGAATACTCGTGGTACCGGGGCCATCAAGCAAAGCAAGATGCCCCAGAGCACTTTGTACTAATAAGCATTTTGTCGGAGATGGTCTACGAGTGAAGAGCTTTCAGTCGCGACATGAGCACCCCAAAACGCCTTCAACATGTTTCCACTGCGTTCTTTTAAGAGCATTAATTTGCCGTACAATCTATTGCTATGGCCTGGGATAACTACATGTTGTCATGGATCGATGGTATTGAAGTAGCTTTTGCGTCAGAGTTTCACCGAATGTGATACAAGCCTGAACGGGAAAAAAGGTACATTGACATGCGACTGCCGCGTATTATAAGATAATGATAAACGTACAAAGTGTTTTTGGAGAATTGTCCTTGCCTTGAGTTCAACAAGTGGCATCACATAGGGTCCTTTAAAGTATTCTGCCAATTGAAACGGCGAATGCTACGCATCTTTTCAAAACATTGATGTACGCAGTGTCAGTTTGTGAAACCTGTCCACGTTCATCAATGCAAGAGGTCTGTCCATCTACTGAGACATTGCTCAAGAAGAAGATCCGGCGGACATGTGCTCTGCTGCATGTACCAATCCATCTTTCGGTTTGAATAGGGTGCGTTCACATCAAACACTTTTAGTTCTAAAGAATTTTGAGCCCGCACTGCGGAACGTTTCACCGTGCATCAAGACGTCCAAGGAAGCAGTATTTATCTCCATGGAACCTTTATGGGCAAGCAGCCTGTGTCTAATGCAAAAGTCAAGGAAGCTTAGTGAAACCATATAAAATTTCAAACGGGAAAGGCAAAAAGGCGCTTGCCCGTGTGTACGCTCTAAGCTGTCGCCATGAAACCAAGCGGCGAATAAGTGCAAAAATGGTAAAAACATAAAACGTTTTCGCTCCGAGAAACCGGTCCTCCCTTTTTCTCTCTCTCTCTGCCCTTTTCACCCATTTCATGGTTATAAAGGCTCCAGCGTACCTAGCTTGGCGTACCTGTTTCATTGCGTTATGCGCATTAGCGTCCTCAATTCATGGCTACCCCGCGAATATCTTCTTGGCTGCTGAAGAAGGAGGAGGAGCGCATGATATAGACTATGGCTCGGCCTCATTTTGGGAACGAATCGTGATTATAACCGTCCTTGTCCTTTTGGGTGGTGTCTTTGCCGGTATGGTTCGAATAGTCAGGAATCGGATAAAGCAAAAAGTATTGACATTGCAACGGGCGGGTTAAGGTCTGACCCTGGGTCTTATGGGCTTGGACGAGACGAATCTCCATGTGTTGATCGAGTCAGGCACACCTACCGAACGCGTAAACGCCAAAAAGGTCTTGTTACTCTTGGAACGCGGCAAGCATTGGGTTCTCGTCACCTTACTGCTCTCGAACGTGGTCATAAACGAAACCCTGCCAATTATCCTGGATGGTGTACTCGGAGGCGGCTGGCAGGCTGTGGTCATCTCCACAGCCCTGATTGTTATCTTTGGAGAGTGAGTCAGTTGTGATGTTAGTTGCTGATCAATCTTGTTGCTAACCCGTCCCTGATAGAGTCATCCCTCAGTGTAAGTGATCAACAAGGAAAAAAAGTAGAGGAGGTGTCAGTGAAACTTTGGCATTAATATACATGACACAGCCATATGTGTTCGTCACGGATTGGCCATTGGTGCAAAGACCGCGTGGTACGTCTCGTTATTTTGCAACTTGGGTGTATCATGGACGCACTTTTGCTCATCACGGTACTGTTTAGGTTGGTGTTGGTTCTTATGTACATCATGTACCCTATCGCATACCCTACAGCATTGCTCTTGGATTACTTTTTGGGAGAATCGCATGGAACAGTATACAAAAAGGCTGGTAAGTTCGCCAACCATTACAGAGGAGTAATAGTTTGCTGATTTGTGGCGGGAACAGGCCTTAAAACATTGGTTTCCCTTCATCAGGCTGTAAACCCCTCCGATGTAGAAGCATTAACTGCAGACGAAGTGACGATTATTGGTACGTATCTGATGGCATCTTGCTTTGTTTCCCTACTTGCTCAACCAAGACTAGGTGCCGTCCTGGACTTGCGATCGAAGCCTGTGTCTCAAGTTATGACCCCAATTGAGGACGTATTCACGCTGTCAGTGGAAGATATCCTGGATGAAGCACTTGTTGACAAAGTAAATCAGCGGCATAAACGACTGTCCTAACAACTGGAATGCTTATTGAAAGTGAGTAGATCTTGTCAGCTGGCTACTCTCGCATACCCGTCCACTCTGCAGACAACAAGTCTAACTTTGTCGGCATGCTGTTGACAAAGCGACTTATTACCTATGACCCTGAAGATGCCTTGCCTGTCAAAGATTTGCAAATCAGCACTCTGCCTGAAACTGGTCCTGATACTAGCTGTCTGGATATCCTCAATTTCTTCCAAGAGGGCAAAAGTAAGGAACTTGCGATGAACATTTCAAAGATCAAGAGCTAAATACGGGGGTCTGCTTTCTTAGGTCATATGGCCCTTGTCTCCGAGGATCCTGGAGGAGAAAGTGGAGCAATTGGCGTCATTACACTCGAGGATGTGATTGAAGAATTGATTGGCGAGGTAAGGAGCCTGAAAGAATTTGACAATAACACGGATGTTGCTAATGTAACTATAGGAAATTATCGACGAGACTGATGTCTACGTGGACGGTAAGTCAAGAACAGGGAAAGATCTTGTGTATATGATCCTTACTCTTTTTTTTCTTTTGATCTGTTACTAGTGCGCAATAAGATTCGCGTGGTACGTCGGCAGGTTCCTAATCGAAGAACGAGCCGAACGCCTGCTAGATGGATCACGCGCAAACGTCATTCGCACCCTGTCTCTCCTAAGCAAGGCGAAGTGGTGCGCACTAATTCTTCCCAGTCTATTATCAACACCCAGACCCACAAAGTGATCGAGCCTTATCAAAAGACATATGGTGCGATCACAAGTGGAAAGCTATCCGTCTCACCTTCCAACGAACAAGAAAATCAACCACTCTTAAAAGATACAAATTAGATATATCATGTCGTCTTCACTGTATAAAAGCATAAAATATTCTATCACTGCTACTGTATACACTGCTTGCGACCTGCTCCCACTTTGTCTGCAGGTTCTGCTTTTGGACCTCCGACTTGGAACAGCCAAAAAATTTTTTCTCGACAAAAAGGAAGGCTCTTTCTCTTTTCCAGCTTTCACAAGCCCGCGTTCAGTAGACAGGTGAGGGTGAAATAACAACTAATGAACGGCGTAAGGGGGAGTCTAATATCTGAATCGGGGAAACACTAGCATGCCGCACTCTTACGGTCGTAAGTACAACATTGCAATGACAATACCTTTCGCAGCGTAAGATTGATCCTCTGCCATTTTCAAGTTCGCGCTCGCACTCGCCACATGTTTGCTCGCAACTTCCGCGAGCATGGCGCCATTCCTCTTTCGACCTACTTGAAGACCTACAAGGTCGGTGATATCGTCGACATTAAGGCCAACGCTGCTGTCCAGAAGGGTATGCCCCACAAGTTCTACCATGGGTAAGATACTCTCCATTTTTTTATTCAGCATAATAGGCGATTATTCACCATGTGTTATTATTATAGTCGTACCGGTGTTGTCTACAA
>JSYX01000370.1:0-35058 GCA_000787465.1 Thermomucor indicae-seudaticae
AGAATTACCCATATCACCTCTATCTGGTCGACCTCACTCCAAATTATCATATATTACCGATCAGGGTCAGCTACCCTTCCTCCTCCTCCTATAATAAATACGGATAAGAGTCTCAAAGGACCTACATTGCTTACTGCTACATCGTTACAAGACAACCGAATATCACACACGGACATCGTTCACGCGGATATCTCCCTGCATATTCCTGAGAAGTATACCCGATCGAGCAGTTTTGGTCTGTAGTGAAGAGAGCTGTAAGCTATTAGACGACGAGACGCTCATGACCAGGATTGCTGAAACTTGTGCCAGCCTGCTTTTTAGCGATTTTAAACGATTTGCCCGACATTCCGTAGACTATTTCCAATAAAGAGCCTCTGTAGACCGTGTTTCGATTGACCTGCTCGTATTTTCCTTTATGGTGACATTACTGCTCCCAATAAACGACTCGAATCCTCTGGCAAGTGCGACTTTGGTTTTTCATATGACGACCATACCGTTCTCGAAAAGCGACTTACATTTCGTAGAGAGCGACTTCAATTTGAGAAAAGTGCGACACTTAAAATTTTGGAAAAAGTGCAAGTCGCATATTTATAGGCGCCCGGAGCCAAGAAACTGTTGCGGTGTAACAGCTTAGAAAGCTTCGTTCTGTTTTCCTTTGTTCGAACAATGATACAATTTCTGCACAAACATGGATTTGGTAACATCGTCGATGAGCATCATTGTTGGATTGATCCAGGATAACAGCGTACAGCAATGGTGCAATTAGGACCGTATCTTATGCAACCCCCCACTTGCTATCAGGCAGAGAAGGAAGGGATGATTCTCTTGATAGGGCCATCTTCTTTCTCTTCCTCCTTTCAGTGACCATACTTCTGTCCGAACAGTCTCCAACAAGAAACATGTAGGGTCAGTCAAAGGCCGGTCCTGCACTTGACGCTATGCAACCAAAAGAACCGGAAGAATGAAATGCGGTCTCAAATCAGTGGCATTCGATAACTGTATTCTGTTGGTCGATCACTAAATATTCGCGGCAACCCCCCCATCACTGTCAGTACGGCAGTCAGCATGGCCGATCAACGGTGGCTAATCAGATGTCGCATATCCAGGAGGTCTTGTCGCAGCCCGTGAGCTCCGCACATTGAATGTGCAGACATCGACTCATCTTGAGAAGCACATCAGAGTTGCTCTCTGTTACGACACTTATCTAAGCATTTATGAGAATGCGAAACGAAGCCTTCGTAGTCGCTCAACCTTAAGCTGTCAGCCGCTTCACTGATCCTAGTCATCAGTGTCTCCTTCTCTAAGAACCTGTTACGCTTAACTTTGCTCTTGACGACTGACCAGAACTGTTCAATCGGGTTGAGCTCGGGAGAGTATGATGGCAGATAGGCATAACGGTAGCCGCGGGACGTGATGTATTTAGCTATGTCGTCAGACTTGCGGATGGGAGCGTTATCCATTACGAGGTAGTAGCCCTTCATGTGTGGATACTGGTCCATCTCATCTATGGTAGTCTTCAGGAAGCTAAGGTAGTGTCCCGTTACGGTTCCTGTGCTCATAAGCTCAGCATAACCTCCTTGCTTTCTCTTCTTGGCTGGCGGCTGTGGAAACCTCAGGCTGCGTTTGATCAGACCTGAGGCAGAGATCGCGCCCAAGATGGTGGTCGTCTGCGCTCGTGTTTTGGGCACTGTGACCACCGCAGGCGAGCCTTTCTTTGACCAGGCCATACTGCGCTTCATGTTAATATGGAAGGCAGACTCATCAAGGAAGACGCAATTGGTCCTAAGGTCCACGTCGGTCCCCTCCCGCTTGCGAACCCAGTCAAGGCGCTCTTGAATCTTCTCCTCGCTATTCCTGTCCACAGGCTGAACCCGGGCTTTCTTGAGTGACAGGTTGCAGTGCGTCCTCACGAAGTCATAAACAGTACTCTTAGAGACCTCGAGTCCCTCGAATCTCTGAAGCAGTCGCTCCATCAGCTGTTCCAGGACAGCCGAAGGATTCTCATCAATGTACTCTAAAATGACCTTCTTATGCTCCTCACTGAGGATACGCGGGCGACCATTCTTCTTACGCTTCTCGAAGATGCTGTCAGGATTCTTCTCATACTGTTTAGCCCATCTTTGAGCCGTACGAACATGGATACCCAACTGCTTTGCGGCAGCTGAGGCACTCAGACACTTCTCAAACAACAGTCTGAAGAACCTGACTTTGTCCTGGTCCGAGTAGAGCGTGTACGCTCGCTTAACAGACGCTTCTCTCATGCGAACGTCTATGCCCTTCTTCGTATCTTCGGTCAGCATAGCATCTGACTCGCGGTCTCTCTCGCGAGGCATATTGCGCAAATACTGTGTGTACGAACTTACCGTTTCAAGAGCATACTGCTCCTCACCAACGACATAGTCCATAGGCTCAGGCCTGCCATGCTCATCGATGACATTACCTTGCCCATCTTCATAGAGAAACTGAACACTCATCTTGCGATGTGAAACTTCGAATGTAGTAGGAAGCAGGAAAGCTGAGGCTGAAAACGCTTACGTTATATACTCCTCGAGATGCCAAGCTTTGTGCGACAAGACCTCCTGGATATGCGACATCTGATTTGTCAGCGCGCGAAATCTATTTTTTGGGAAATGCGAAATTCACACTTGCGAGAATGCGACATCAATTTTCATTGGGGGACGAAATTACTTTCTGGAAAGAGTGTATCTGAGAAATAAACAAGAGCTCTTCCCTACGAATTCTTCGCTTCTACGTCTACCAGTTGAGGAATAGAAACTGGTTAATAGTCATTAGCATTATCTATCATCCTTTTATCTACGGTTTTCTCGGGTTCTGCAACAGCCAGTTCTAGCCCCACTATCTTATTGTCTCTATCCGATTCCTTAATTGATTGCTCATATCGTTCATTAGCCTTACAACACGCAGCTGACGTAAAGTAGCATTCTCCGCCGGCGCAATTGTTTCTTCCAAACACAGTATTACAAATCAAGCACTTTGGAAAAGTTCAACCGCTGGGTCGGATCAAACGTCATCCTGACTTGATCCGGTAACCGACCGACTCCGAAAGGGTTTACTTGGCTTCTCGAAACGATTTTTCTTCTCTTTCACCTCGAACACGCGTCGTGATTGCCACAAGAATGTCGAACCCAAGTTCATATGTCTTTAACCACACCATGATCCGTGTCAAGGATCCCCAGGCCTCGCTCAAGTTTTACCAGGACGTCCTTGGCATGAAGTAAGCTTACCGTATTTTTTGGGTCATGTAAAGCAGAACGTGTCTGGCTTACGTGCGTCAGGTTGATTACGAAATCAGACAATGAAGCCGGCAAATTCACCTTGTACTTTTTGGCGTATGTGGACAGTCTGCCCGAGTCTGAAGAAGAAAAGAAGAAGCTTTGCTTCAGTATTCCTGGTGTCTTGGAACTGACTCAGTAAGTTGCAAAGAAGAGCGCGTACGCGCGGAAAAAAGCGAAGCTGACCGCCAATGTTTTAAAAAGCAACTGGGGCACCGAAAACGACCCCGATTTTGCCTACGCAAACGGCAACAAGGAGCCCGGACGCGGATTCGGTCACATTGCCGTGGCTGTTGACGATATTCACAAGGCATGCGCGCGCTTTGAACAACTCAACGTCAAGTTTATCAAGCGACTTCAGGATGGTAAAATGAAGCATATTGCCTTTATTGCAGATCCCGATGACTACTGGGTCGAGGTAAGAAAGAAAGAGAGATCCGTTATCCATGGGGGGCATCTATCTCACATGTTGCTGCCCGAATATAGATCATTCAAAACCCAAAGTTCACTAACCAAGCTCCCATCTAAATCGAATAAAAAAGTGTACTTGCCATGCAGCAAAGGATGTGGTTTGATGGAGCGATACGAGATGGTGGAAGTAATAGGTTTCGATAAGAATCGTACGATGTGTAGAACAAATCCGAATAATCTGTTCATCTAAATCCACTTAAGAGTAGGCAAATTCGCTTGCTTGAGAGAGAGGTCTATAGGCCATATAACTGTTCAATACAGTTATACTGAACCACAGTGCTTTAAACATTGATCCAGCTGTGGTCTAGTGACATTGAAGGGCCTGCATTCCTCTTTCACTCATGCCATCAGTCTCCATAATTGGCATAAAAGAGCATATACAGTGCCCGCTCGATATAGTGATCGCTCGTTATAGTGCTCTCTTTTTGGGTCCACCGGAGTGTTCACTATATCGAGCGGTCACTGTAATCGGCAACAAGCTTATACTACTGCTTCAAAGATGATGAGCTTTGATCTCCCAGTTCGGCCTTTTCTTTGTTTCACTTTTCAGCCAAATAGACCATTTTTGCGGCCTTCATTAAGACACTTGGTCCAGGTGATCCTCTTGGTGATCCTGTCGATATGAGCCAGCTCGTCCTTCGAATGCGCATGGTCGTTATGAATTTTGGCTGGGACAATTGGTTTCATTTTTGCATCGCTCTGGAGATGGGTCAGTGGATCATCTTGCATGCCCTTGACGGGACAGGATTTCATATGTAAATGAGAGACTTTTGTCGACGCTTTCCGTTTCTTTGACAAAGCGTCTCCGCAGAATTGCTTGATTTGCGAGGAGATGCTCCTTCAACGGATCGCAAACTTGCAGCGACGTGTCGAACATGCTTTCTTCCGTTAGGCATTCCTCCAGAATGCGATCGTAAGCGATATGTTAAGGTTTTTCCCAGTAAAAATATGCAGAACTGAAGCTCGACGCGAAGCGAACGCGGGTTAGGAAACAGGACAAGTCTTGTGGCGTAGCCACGTACGTGGAAGATCAGCCACAAACAAATCAGTTGCTTAGCAAGCAGACTACTGTGGTTAACAGGGGATGTGTGCATTTTCGAGAACAGAGAGCTTTTATTGTATACAATCAACCGGGTAAAATATAAACACTGCACTTGCTAGCGGAAAACGAACCAGTTGTATCCTGTAGTATTTACCTGTAGAATAAAAAGACGCGATATGAGTACAGGTCGACGAAGTGGGAGTTTATACAAGAAATGGACTCTTTTCCCGTCAGTCAGGGCAAGTCGTAACCTCATCGAACGGGACTATAGCGTATCATCATCCCGTCTCAGAAGGCTATTTAGATGATAGACTTCATCATAAAAGAAAAGAGCCAAGCAGAAATATAAGAGAACATTACCTTTTTGCAAAAACACGATTCGAAAGAAAGGAGGAATAATCACGTTGAAGATTCGAAGGGCATTTTTATAGGCTCGAAGAAAAATTTTTTGAGCTTTCGGAGCCAGTTCGTGCACGGGTCCCCGACGTCCAATAGCAAGACTCGAACAAGCCAGCGGGTTCTATGGAATTGTCCAAGCGCGCTCGCTCGGGCAGCCTCACACCCAATATCCTTGATCCCGTTTGACTATTCCCATTGAGGTGACTCCTTTCTTTTAGCGTTCCAGGTATCTTAGGATCTATGAACTATTCGTTCTCTCGACGGTAACGTTCGAGTATGCGCGTTACAAATAACAAACGCGGCACTGATTACCGTTATACGCGTCAGAATCCCGTAAATAAGTCAAGAATGCTGCGTATAATGATTTTCTTCCAGTGTTCTTGCTAAGGATATGCAGTTGAGGAAATTAGTAAGCAGAGAACCTTGTAGCAAGGCACGATTATAAGCCATCAGAAAGGGGACATTTTCCTACAACCGTATCGGTTTTCCGTGGTCATTAATGCTTGCTTACAATACAGTCATTATGCAAACAAGTTCTTAAATGGTAGCATCCATTAGCAAGATGCATGCAGTTAATGATTGTTTATGCGATCGTAAATGCCAAAAACTTTCAGTGTCCCTGCATACCGAACGGATAGTCCAGGTTTAAATGTGCATTTATAAAAGTTTGATTTCAGTACTTTTCCAATCTTTCAGAGGATGATGATGTCCAAACGCCGACAAACAACGGGACTTCAGATCCTGGGCGCCCTTGCCATTCTGATCTTCGTTGCCTACTTTTTCGTGCCCATCGACAGCGATACAGGCCATCAAACCACATTGACCGGAAGTAATAAGCAGCCACGTCGCGTCAAGGCAGCCTTTGTGATCTTGGCTCGGAACAGCGACTTGAACGGCGTCCGGTGGTCGATGCGGCAAGTCGAAGACCGCTTCAACCGAAAATTCAATTACCCTTATGTGTTTCTGAACGACCAAGAGTTCACAAAAGAATTCATTACCCTGACAAGATCCCTGACGCGGGCCCCAACCTACTATGGCAAGATTGACGCGTCCATGTGGGGCTACCCAGCTCACATCAATCAGACCAAAGCGGCAGAGTGTCGCGAAGACATGGCTGCGCGTCGAGTCATTTACGGAGGCAGCGAATCGTATCGGCACATGTGCAGGTTCCAGTCCGGCTTCTTTTTCCGTCACCCGCTCTTGGCAGACTACGAGTATTATTGGCGTGTGGAACCGGATGTCCAGTTCTTTTGTGATATCGATTACGACGTCTTTCAGATGATGAAGGATAACAATTTCAAATATGGTTCGTTCTCTTGGTGTAGACAACGGAGTAGAGAAAGCGTTCTCATTCATCTCGTGCAGGATGGACACTGTCTTTGACTGAATACCAGGAAACCATCCCTACTTTATGGGATACCACCCGCGACTTTATTCGGAAACATCCGGATTACGTGGTCGTGGGTGAAGAAAGCATCCTGCCGTGGATCACAGACGATGATTTTCTGACATACAATGGGTGCCATTTTTGGTCAAATTTCGAGGCAAGTGCACCCCTCTCTCTCCATCCCTTGATGTCCCCACTGAATGGTCCTCCTTCTAGATCGGTTCGCTGGACTTTTTAAGAAGCAAGAAGTACCTTGATTATTTTGAACATCTTGATCAAGCTGGTGGATTCTTTTACGAACGGTAAGAACCCCGGTTTCCTTCTCAGGTAGGCTCCCCTGCCCTTTGCCTTTTTGGCTGATAGATCTTAGGTGGGGAGACGCGCCAGTCCATTCATTGGCAGTCGCCATGATGTTGAAGAAAAGCGAAGTCCATTTCTTTAATGATATCGGCTATAAGCACAACCCATTGATGCATTGTCCCACTGAGTCCTATCTGCAGAAGTCATGTCATTGTAATCCAACTGACAACTTTGGTAAGCTCATGATCGCTTGTCTGCAGACTTATTACTGACAATATGCAGATTGGACAGGCTGGAGCTGTGCGACGCGTTATAAACAGAGAATTGATCCGGATTTCGTCTGGGAAGAACAGACATGGATAAACAAGACTATCACGTATCGACCTTAAACGCAATAAAACCCCGTCTTCCCAACCCGACTCTTCTCTTTCTTCCTCCTTTACATGCACTAATGGAACCTTCACTGAGAGACAAATCCATGCTTGGTGGCATACGTACTGAAGCTGATATTTGGGCAGACTGCGTCAGCGTAATCCTAGATCTATTGGGTACGAATTCCGTCACCTGTGATGAATTGGTGTGTTCTAATGCTAGATCGGCTTCGACTTTTGATAACAGACGACAGCTTGTTAAAAGATGACGAACAAGGAGAACAATATAACCAACGTAAACGGTCGTCTGGCCTGTCTCCACGGGACAAAAAGTCCACATGGCAGCAGCGACCAACAGGTAAACGATCAGACGCATAATGAGAATAATGTCGAGGCTGAAAAAAAATCGATATGATAGCCGTGCCGCCAGTCTCCACTGGTATTACGACTGAGCTAGGCTCTGCAAAACGTAAACGCAGCTTTACTGATTCTGCCAGGGACCGTAAAATGCAAAAGATTTCGTCCAACTTGGCCAACGAGGTGGCAAGGAGTTTGTCCGTGAGCGATCACACTACCAAAGGAAGCGATGACGCGGACGTCACGATGCACAGTGCAATGGAACCCCGTTCACCGCGTCCGCTGGCGACGCCCCGACCGTTTCGCAAGACCCACCGTCGTCCTGCGCAACCGCAACGGCGCGGTTTCCGGCTTGCAGCCATGGAAAAAGAGAACGAAGATACAGCCATGACCACGCCAACATTTCGACGTTTTTCACTTGGCATCAATACCAATAACAAAGCCATACAACTGCAGCCACAGCTTACCATGGATTTTGATCAATGGTTAAAGGCGCAGGCGCAGCGACAAAACTTGAACATGTTTGAATATCGACAGTTACTCCAAGAAAAACAGAAACAGCTACATCATTATCTCACCTTAATCAACGAGCCAGATCGTACCAAGACGGACGCCCAGCGTTATCAAAGCATAAAAGATAACCTTGCAAGGATAGTAAAGATTGCTGATGATTTAAGTGGTGATCATTCATTCTCGTTTTCCGTAAGTTCACTGATAGTGGACACGCTATGTAATGCTATGGTATTAAAGGGACAGTGTCAAGGAAATATACCCAGAGTGGAGAATGTTTGAAGGACATGTCAATAAAATAGCCGCTTATGTTCAGGTAAATACTCGAAAACCGGGCCAGAGAAACTTTGGGTTGACAGCGCGCTAGTCGATAGAGGATATGAAGCAACTGACTTCTGAATCCATTCCCCGAACTAGCGACTTGCTGCATGATATTCGGTGTTTACAAGCCATGCTTGATGGAAAGTGCGCTTTGTACGGAGACAACTTGGTACAGAATGGGCTGGAATGGAAAGCGATGGGGATGCCAGTCGACGAGCAACTCCTGGCGGCGGTGAAAGGCTGGTTCTATAATCTGTGCATTGCTTTGATTGCCGAGCTTGACACAGAGTGTTCAAAGATGCAAAGCCTCGTGACGGATATACGAGAGCTAGTATATACCCCCGAAGGCGAAAAGGTAAAATACGTCAAAACGATCCTGTATTCTGGCGGATAACTTTAACTTTAATTTAGCTTATGGAATCTATCCTTTGTGGATTAGAGTTCGTCTCTGCAACGCTGTCATTTATCGGACTTCCTTCAAAGAAACTGGACTATGGGTGCCGTGTCCTGGCGACGATATACGGGCGCTGGATAGCCGAACATTTGGAACAGCTATGCGAGAGTCAACAGGATAAGCCCAGTGTTTCTACAGAATCCACGAAGACATCACCGATGGACGTTAAGATGACATCCATAACGCAAATGACAAAATCGGGAAGGGTGGATATTCGGCTGATGCAGCTAATGGATAGTATGACCCGAATCCTTGCATCGCTGCAGATCTTGCAGGAAATAGGCAGCACAGGAGAATCAGAACAACTGACGAAGTTTGGATGGGATACCCTTTTGGCGTCTAATAACGAGGACTCTGATTCACTCGCAGTGTTGGAGAATCTGGCGTCAATCCTTGTTGAAATCACTTTGCGGGCGATATCCGTGATTGAGACATGTCGAAATCAACGGCAAGGCACTAGCGCGGGAACAAAGACGACAAACATTATGGCGAACCCTGAAATGACGTTTCTTTACATGGAAGAATCTGTGCTGGCGTTCGCAGACCGTGTGATTGAACTGTCAGGAAAAGACCACCTATACGGTGCGCGAATCCAGGTACGTCGATTGTGGCTCACTTGTACAAGTTCCGAAACTTATGTTACTGTGCTTTAGAGACTCCATGCGCATCTTGAAGACATTGAGGCAACTTTATGAGGGAGTTAAGCGTGTCAATAATAAAGGGCCCTAAGAAGGATTCAACAGTGCATGAATATGCAAGCATATTAGTTGTTTGCAGTGTTCTTCACTTGTACACTGTACGCAAGCAAGTTCGTTGACGTTTCAAATGGTGCCGATCTGAGCCGAAACCATACACAGATGCATCAATGGACAGGTAGCACTGCATAGGGCGATCGTAGATGCAAGTAAATGATTTGCTGCAGTAGATCTTTCGCGGGACCAGGGGGTGTGCTTATTTAAGAAAACGCGTGGGTTAAGAGTGAGAGAGATAAGACTCCTAACATGGGGAAGGAGACCGACGACTATAAAATAAAGTAGGCGAGGCTGTTTATGCTGATACCGTCTTTCTTTCATTCATGGATCCCTTCAAACTTTATATCATAAAATTGACTTTGGAGCACAAGACACGATCATATACAAGTAGCAATCATGACGATATTAGTGCGTGGGGCAAGGTTTGGAGCCATGTCAAGACGTGGCCAAAGCGACCAGGAGATCGAGTACCCAAGCTTCAGCGAGAAAACCTCTTTTCGATCTTGTATCACGCAGGCAAGTTTTACTCTATATGAAAGAAGGAAAGGAAAAAAGAAACGCTTATACGAAATAGATGAGCAATGGCTAGAAAGCATTGCGATAGTACAGCAAAAGAAAGGAGGTGATCGACGACAAGCGGTTGACAGTGTACATCGACAACAACGGATCTTTCTCGATGCCTTGATGCTGTTGGGTGGTTATGAATATCGATTTCAAGAGCCAGTATTGTTTGCAGCACAGGTGGTCCATGCTCAGCAGCCGTACCAGATCCGGCATCTTGCAAAAGAACACATGGACACCCTTCAGCCATTGGCAGACGCCCTGTGCGAGTCACTCAACGTGCTGCGGTACGATTTACGATCAAAAACTGTACATGAGAACAACAAACAAGAATTGGGCAGTTGGCCGCGTTTCTGTACGGCTTGGCAGGAATTCGAACGGGCTCTCTATACATGTTATGAAAAGATTGTCTTTGGCGAGCTTTTACCCACACCTTGTTCGCCCCCTGTAAGGCGAAGAAGCGACAACGCCTTGTTGCCACCCGAACTTTTCTGCGACTCCTTCACCCAGTTGTTACCTATTGCGCTTGATCGCCTCTTGACACGGCCCTTACTCTCGCTGGAGACATTGCATGATCTGGATCCCATTGTGTTCATTGCTATACCGCGAGTTGCCATTCTGGCGGGTCTGACGTGGTTGTCCCATCGAAGCAAGTGGAGAAGAAGAAATCGACGACAGACTTTCGGCTGGTTTGAGTTGGACTCACTTGTCAACGCGACACAAGACTTGGAACAACAACAATCACCGAAAGGTCAGGTTCAAAGCTTGCTGGCCGTTGAACATGCGCTCGTGCATGGATGGGACCAACGGCAAAAGCAAGAAGAACGTGTACTTTATACAGAAATATGTCGAGTAGCTGATAGCTTATGGGCGTATCCGTACGCCGGATCATTAACTGTCATGGTGCGCCATTTGGTTGCTTCTGTACAATAAAAGAGAGAGTCTCTGATTTAGGTGATGTTACATCTTTCCGGAGATCGGAAATCCGTGGCGCAATAACACGCCATCGGATACATCATTTACCCGTTGCCGATTGAGGATGTGATAAAATATAAAAAGGCCCATGAAATTTCCACCGCTTTGCACTTCCTTACTCAACATGGCACCCCTTAAAGTAATCGGCGCAGGTTTTGGACGTACAGGCACGGCTAGTTTACAGTTGGCCCTGAACATGCTAGGGTAAATGTGGCACAAGAGTTCCTTTCGCTGGATTCTCTAACAAATCCCCCAATCAAAGGTACAACACGCATCATATGAAGAGCATGTTTGTGGACGAAAACCAAGATTGTGATCCATTCATCCATGCTTATTTGCACCCTGAGGAGCCAGTTGACTGGGACAAGATTTATGAGGGATACGATGCTGCAGTCGAGTAAGTTTCGTTTCTCCCTCTTCCCACTACCAACCAACCCAATAACTCACCCATCTTCGGCGGCAAAAGCTGGCCTACGGTTGCTTTTCTGAAACCATTGATGAAGCAATACCCGGACGCCAAGTTTATCCTGACTGTGCGTGACCCAGACAGCTGGTACAAGTCCGTCAAGAACACCGTTTTCCAAGCGACCCAGACGAAATACGACGAGGCTACTCTGCCGGAGCGTATGCGAAAGCAACGCGAAATGGTCCGACTCATGGTTCTGGATGGCGCATTTGCTGACCCGGACAAGTTTGCAGACGAAGAAAAGATCAAGCGCATGTTTGTGGAACATATCGAGTGGGTCAAGGCCAATATCCCTGCTGACCGTCTTTTGATCATGAATCTCGGAGACGGATGGGAAAAGCTGTGTCCGTTCCTTGGTAAACCTATCCCGGATGCGCCTTACCCAAAGACCAATTCGACCCAAGATATGAATCAGTTGCATGAAATGGTGAAGCAGGCCATTAAGGATGGATCGTTTGATGCTGCCATGGACAAAATAAAATCTACCATGAAAGTTTGATATTCCAGTAATAAACTTTGTTGCAACAGTCTCACTATAAATTATATAAAGACGACTTAGTTCTGCTTATTCATGGCTTCTTTGTCTTTCAATTTCAAAAAAGGTAAATTGGGGCGCAAAATGCGCACATAGAACACTTCGGCGCCCTACATGTTAGATAGGGTCAGTAGAGAAAACCCGCTTTTGGTAGACTCTTGCTTGCCTTGAATTGGGGTAGCATAAGCCATAACGCAAACAGCGTTTTGAAAAGGTAATAGAACGGCAACCAATACACCAAAGCGTCTGAAAAGTATTCAACCACTTGGAGAAAGCCAAACACGCACCAGTAGGTCAGCCACTGTTTTCTGCCATTAGAGCCTTCGATGACCTGGAACTACATATATCATGAGGGGCTAGAACAAGATCGATATGAGAAATACACTGACCGACATGTACGCTATATCCATGAGCGAAAAATGTCAATTGAACCCAGTCAAAGAGCAAGCTTTCTTGATCTTACCTGGGTACACCCATCCGATCACGTTTGTCAGCAGTTGGGCTGCAATATTGAAAAATATCAAGGTAAACAAGAGAAATGCACCGCCAAGTGCTATGTACACTTTGGGGATCTTGGTTTTGGCCTCGATATCTTTCAAGGTCTGTGATTGCGACAGCGTCGAATCCAGCTGTATCTGAAAGTTCTTTGTCTTTACGTAGAGAGTATCCATTGTATAAAGCAAATCCGGTATATAGGAGGCGGAAAAGAGACAACAAGCGAGGGGACGCCCCAACGTCAAGGGTTCTTTCTGCGGGAGAACCCCCAGCTCCCAATCTTCATTAGGTAAGACATGTCGTCATGCTCGTCCTCGTGATGAACAAATCCAGACGCATCGTTTGCTTTGTAATGCTATGACTGGCACCGCAGGACTCGACAACAGACGGCACGTTGGATAAATCGCGTCGACATGACTGGCGGGACGCAGGCACTTGATTATCACCAGATAACCAGTTAACTGAGAACATCAGGTTGTTGAGGAACCGCCCTTAAAGACAATCGATTGGATGGCTTTTGTGCGAGAAAAGAAACGCAGAAGTTCTTAAGCGGATTTGGTAAGGGTGAACAATAATGTTTAGATCGATGAGTAACAAAGAAGTGGCGCGTGGTGTCTGATTACATACAACTAAAAAGCACGCGTAAGGTAATGTGAATATTTAGTACAAGCAGCAGAATGTTCAGCGTGTGCGATTCAACAAGCATATATTGGATGGATAATGCTTTATACAAATCAAACAATGATGACCTATTGCCTTTAAGCAATTTAAAAATCATAAACTTAACTTGTAGCTACAGCTTGATTTTTATTAGAAGAAGACAAGAGGGATCAATATTATACAATTGCTTGGGGTTGAGGTGGTCTTAGATGAACAAGGCTGGATAGGTACAGTGAGGAGATCGACACCAGGTCTTAAGCATCGCTACTTTCAAAGGGATTTTGCATAAAGTGCTCCGCTAACGTTGTCTGCCATCGACGATAGTGGTTAAACATTTTCTCCAAACGGCTCAAGCTCTTCTCTTTCTCTTGTTTTTCTTTTATGAGCATCGCCTCAAGAGCTTCAACACGTCCTTGCAAGTGCATAACGTCATGCTGCAAAAAGTCGACTGTTTCTTCGAGATGTGCGCATCTAGGGCAAGCGCCCTCTGGTTCCTCATGATGTTGCATAGAAGAAGTAACAGACGGTCCAGCCGTCGATGAGGTATCACCAAGCGTTGTGCTTTTAATATCGGAAGAAGGGGTTGGGTTTGATGCATCAGATGTCAATATTCGTTTCGAGTACTCTTCTGCTGACGTTGACGAAGAAGTTGTCGATGCTAATTCATCCTGTTCTTCTTCTTCGTCGTCGTTCTCAAAAGCTGACTCGTCGTTACCTTCGACAGACTGTGATCTATTCATATCTGCATCGTCATTGTTCGCTATTTCATGGAGACTTGGAGTATCCTTATTAAAGTAATGCGTTCTGAGCCGCTTTCGACTTTCAGCTGATAAAAGAGAGCTTTGTGATGGGGATTGCTCTGCTTCACTAGCACTGACCGAATCATCGCCATAGGCTGGCTGCTTTCGCTTTTTACTGCTACTGCTCTCTCTGCGGGTCAATGGATGACCTTCCACGGTGGTATGCTCCTCTGCAGACTTGACTGAGTCGGTCTCGTCAGCCCGAGCTTGCCTTCCTTTCTCATAATTCGAAATTGAATCGTCGGTATATTCGACAGACTGTGACTCGTGCATATTCATACTGTCCGTGTTCGTTGTTCCACGGAGCCCGGAACGATCGATGTCCAGGTTATTCACTGCACGCTGCAGAAGCATTCTCGCGCGCTTTCGACTTCCCGCTGGTAAAAGACGAGCCTGTGATGTCGACCCTTCTGCTTCACTAGCACTGACCGAATCATCGTCATATGGGTGTTGCTTTCGTCTCTTAGTGCTTCCGCGTTTTGTACGGATCCATGACTGACGTTCGACGCTGTTATTTTCATCGGCAGACTTGACAGAGTCTGTCTCGTCCACCCGAGCTGCCCTTCGTTTTTGATAATTACCCATCATCAGACAACCAGAATATCTTGTTCCCTCGTTACTATCTGAAGCATGGAAATCGTACGGGTTGCCAAGAAGGTAATCAAAGTAGCAATCAATTTTGTACTTGTGCATCCAACGTTTGACTCGCTGAGCAAACTGCGGACGGCCGGTCATGTCGGATAGACCCAGTTGACCAACAAGCTGCGACCAGTTTTTAATCTGGACAACACCACGTGAGTATTTATGCTTAAAAAGTCGCGTCAAGATATTTATGAACGAACCTCATTATTATTCAACTTCTTAACCAGGCAAAAGACGTCCCACGTTGTATAAGTTATGTCTCCGGTCTTTGGAACTGAAGAGAACTTGCGCTTCAAATATACGAGCGTCTCGACATTGTCGGCAACAGATTGTGGGTCGTGATACGTAATGAATTGGACGTAACCATCTTCGAAATTTTCCTTCGTGACCGTGTCACCCGTGATATCTAAGGACTTTCTGATAAGAGGAAGCTGCAACGAAGTTGTTTCCATGGTAAAGCGCGGGCTGGATTGTTCCTTTGGTTGCAAACTATGGTAATTGAAACTAGTGTCTGCTGCAAGTGATTGTGTTGTAGAGTTAGGCGAAGACGTCAGCTCATAACTGGCAGAGTCCGTCCCTTCTTCAGTTTTTACAGCTGCGGCTGCATGCATATCCATGGGAATAGCAACTGATTTCGATGAGCTGGTGTTGCCTAGGCTCGTTTGACATGTGAGTGCACTATTAGGATCGGAAGTGCCGCAGTCAGGTTCCCGGATATTGGTTGCGCTTCCTCGCATGATAAGCTGCGTATTGTTGTTTCCTGATGACGTACTCGTATGTGGCGTAGGTTGACTTTCCACATTTGGGTACAAACAACTTTGTTTGGGCTGTAACAGCTCTTTGTTAGTGCATGGGCGCAACAAGCATGGTACATTCATGTCACCAACCATGGGAGATGCATCGTAAATGCACGAACTGTGCCTTCCTTTAGTATCCGCATCAAGTAATTCGGGATGCCCTTCAGTGACATTAGCGTCGACACTGCAAGATTCAGACACGCTTTTCACAGGAGTAGCCGCTTCCTCCATAGTCGATTCCGCCTGCAATGTCTTTTCCTTAGTGTCAGCTGTAGCCGCCGGATCGCGATTTTCGGAAGCTTGCAGAACAAGTTCAGAACGGTGAATGAGCTCAGATAAATTCATATATGTGCGCGCGGTAAGAGTCGCAAAACGGAAGAAGAGATAAAAGTTCTCCTGAGGTCTCGGCTGCGCTTTTAAAGTTTCAAGTGAATCTCCTGCATTGATTGGTAGATGAATTCAAATGCATTAATTGCGCATGGAAACTCAGCCTCCTTGGATGCTAACCTCACTCTCAACTCCTACTGTATTAACTATATTTTGAGAAAATGTTCACACGATTGGAAATGCTTTACGTCGGCCATAGTCTAAGTTTGCGCTATTGCATGGATACATTGGCATCATCAGATTAAAGTTATACGTTAAACTCCACCAGACCTTTGCACACCTACATTTCAAGCTTTGCGCAAGACAAGCATCCGGTCGACGCAAATAAAGCATTACCAATAAGCAAACATTTCCTTTAGGTGAGTATCGTGTTCGGTATCATACCGCGTAAAGTGCTTACTACGCGAGCTTCATAAAAGACGACGGTGAATAAACAGAGCATAAGCAGCTTCGATTAGGTTCGCTTACCGTGTAATCATCAGCCGTTTTTGCTACAGCGATTTCATGGATGAAATACAAGCAATGGTTCATTTGTCTTTGCAGAAAAATGGAAGGTCGTGGGTCGTCCCTTATTGCTGTGTTTGCAATATAGTGGAGGTTCCTGGCAGCATAGCAGTCGCCGTAATTAACACCTATTACAAGCTTTTACGGCATGCAAGGCGCCGCCATTGGCCTCAAGATTCCTCATATCACGTTTTCTGCAGTCTGCATTGTTACATACTTGGATGAATAATATTCATCAACGGGAACAGACACCGTCTCTCCGCGAGACTCTGCTTCCTTCATTTTACTATGGCATAATTGTGCGAGTGAGGCGAACTGTTTGCCCTTCATTGTGGTTGAAAATATCGCGTCCCCAAAAGCGATGAGGGGTACGCGCTTGACGTCTTCAGTAAAAGACAAAGGCTTCGACTTGCTATGCAGATATAACACAAATAACCCTGAATGAAGAATCTAGAACGCCTTACCTCTTCATACTATGATCATTTTCGGCTTGCCGCATTTGGCCATTCCTCTTTGGTTAACGCTCCCACATCTTCATTCTCTTTCTTTTCTTCTTTTGCTTTTTTTGCCGTCTTTTTGGCTTGGATCCGCTGTACTTTTGACCTCCATTGACCATTCTCAGCACCATTTCGTTGATAGCACGCTGCTTGCCTTGGTAATTTTGAAATCGCAATGAAGCTATCCTCGTGCCGTAGAAATCAAAAAGACGAATTAATCGATCGACTAGGCCTCGTACATGCAAGTGAAAGACCGATTTGCTAAATGTCTTTGCACTGGATATCTCGCTCTCCAACTTGTCGATTCCAGCTTGCTGTTTCCATTTGGTAATTTTGGCTGTTGTCAGGTCATAGCCGGCCAAATGATAAAACTCTTTCGCAGACATTTTTCGGATTGGATGAGGTCCATTGCCATGTCCATCAACCGCGACAAAAATCTCCGTAAGACCAGGATCAATGGCCCAGAGGTGAAAATCCTTAAGATCTTCCAATTCAAAATCACTCAGAGTGAGATCCGGTGACGGATCTTCCTGTGGGGGCCGATGAGCGCATAGAAAATCAATCCCTATACCGTCCGTCCTATTACTGTCCATGAAGATCTTTGCTGTATCATCCTCCTCGTCCTCCCAAGTCGTTGCAGGGATATTGAAGACTGTTCCGAATAGCCTGCTTTCATTATTGACGGCTTCAGATCGCACGGTCTGAACGCTTGTCCCTCTCAGAAGATAGTGCAGCGTGTACGCGTCCATAGGGACGTACTTCAGGGTCATAGAGTACTGCTGGGCTTGAATGTAAGTGAATGCTTCAGGAATGAAACAGTCCGACTTGTTCACAAGAACGGCACCATCTGGAACTGACAGGTACAGCTTTGAGATATCGATGCGCATTGTGGTATCAGTGACAATATCGCGGAGCTTTCTCATGCTTTCGTCTCCAAAGGCTGTAACTGTTAAAGCCGACTTTTCATTGACGGATTTCGTGATAGATCTGACTATTCGGCTCCTTCTGTGGCGACCAATATTCGTCCATTCTGGAAACTTTCGGCAGATGCTATAGGTCCACGTCCTTGTCACCTTCGTCTGGACTTCGTCCGTGTCCAACAATTCTGCGTTTTTAGTGTTGGTTTCTTTTAATGCCCTCCACATTGAATCATAATATTTCTGAGGATAAGTGGTCCTGTCTTCGATTGATTCCCCGTTGGCTTTAGATTCAGGGATTTGCCAATTTTGTGCAGGGTGTCAGTCAGCTCCTTGGTTTCCTTGACTGACGTTGGCCAGTAAGCTACGCCGCTTGTATTATAATCATATAGAGATATTGCCAGCTTCTGCAGAATGCTCCGTTTCAATCCCTTCAAATAATAATGTTCAGGTCGAGAAGAGTCTTGCAGTCAACGCTTCAAATTACCTTGTAACTCAAGCGTTATGAACGATACCGTGACTCGTTCATGCTGCTCTGTTACATAATTCTTCATCATAGTAGCTGAAGTGATCGCCCACGAAACAAGTGGGTGCATATATACTGGCCCATGAACGACAGTGTTTGGATGGAGTGCTTTATACTTTTTGAACTCTTTCCTCCATACCAGCCAATGCTGAGTCTGCTTTTTCCTCTTTGTCGTCCGAAGAGATGCTTTACTCGTAAACTAGTTGCATACTTCTGCAAAAAAAAGTTTTGGGTGAAGAACGCAGGAGATGTCTGGCCCTTCGTCTCCGTCCAATGCAGGATATAATGCGTCGCAAACAGCTGGCTTTTGATGGTTGCTTCCCGAATTGCTTCCACGAGTTCGGTGACATTGGCACAGAACTTGTCTTTGTCATCGTTATCCAAGCACAAGGAGTGCTGTAGACCGGCCTTCATAACGCAGTACCGGAATTTGGCGCCAAACAAATCTCGCACATTGGCTTTCTTGTTCGTTGTTGACACTCGCCGACTACGGCTGTCCTCGTGTACGACGCATACTATTACAGAAGGAGGTGTCTGGTGGCTAGGATAAAAATGCGTTCTCTCCTTCTATCCCTCCATAATTTATTGACAGCGTTCTGCCTGCACCGAAAAATCCGTTGCATGCGTCGACTGTCGCAGTATACTGTATCTCCTACTTAGTAACTTTATCAGCCACCAATATGCAGTCTTCGCTGTCCGCAAACGGAGCAGTGACATGGTAAATGAGACTTCTCTAGATATATTTAGCGTGGTAAGCACTTTACGCAGTATGACACCGAACACGATACTCGCCTAGAGGAAATGCTTGCTTATTGGTAATGCTTTTTTGCGTCGACCGGATGCCGGCCTTGCGCAAAGCTTGAAATGTAAGTGTGCAAAGGTCTGGTGGAGTTTAACGTATAACTTTAATCTGATGATGCCAATGTATTCCTGCAATAGCGCAAACTTAGGCTATGGCCAACGCAAAGAGCATTTCCAATAGCGTGAACATTTTCTCAAAGTACTTTATTAAACAATTAGCAAAACTACCTGAAAGGAAATGTTTTTAAAAGAGTATGACGTTGTATATTGTACAGTATGTGAAGCGCAAAAAGGTCTATGATCTATCAATTCGACTGTTGCGTATAGTATGTGCTCATAATGCGTGGACTAGCCGATAGGACGCTTTTCCGATGCGTAAAACGCAGATCCGCCCATCTATCAGATCTGATTGCGATAATTTGTAACGTGGGTCAGTCACTCGAACGTCGTTTAAATAGAATCCACCGGCTTTGATGAGTTTTTGGGCCTCGGCTGTCGTAAACAAAAGAAATATGAACATTTGCGGTATTACTACGCGTAAAAAACCAGCACTTACATTTTGATCGTGTTGCTTTTGCCAAGGTGGCAATACCGTCAAGTGAGGCTCCAATCAGTTGGCTGCGTTCCATGGTGGTCATACGGCTATGATCATGCTGGAAAGCTTCAATCATTTCTTGTGCTGTGATACTACCTAAAGGACTTTCTCCAAACAGAACCTTCGTTGCTGTCCGTGCTTTACGAACTCCCTCTACTAAGAAACAGTAAATGAATGGTTATGAGCAAACTCCTCATTTCCGCGGTTTACCACTGACTCACATCCATGAACCAGTTCAGTTGCTTCGTCAGCAAGCAGTTGCTGTGCTGTTCGTCTTTCGGGATATTTCTAAAAGGCTAGCTTAATCACAAGTTCATTACCGTACTCCTCTTTCTTTTTTCGTTTACCTTATGTTCAGCCATTATTTCTGCGATATGATTTTCTGGCAATAATGTGAACATGGGTAGATACTTTCCAACATCTTCATCTGTTGTCTTCATAAAGAACTGGGGTACAGCAAATACTCGTTAGTTTTTCACGTCAACGTATATAGAACCATAGCGTTATTACCTGATAAAAGTCAAAGGTACTTGTCATGGTTTCGTCAAGCCAAACAGCGTTCCCTGCTGACTTGCCAAACTTTTCACCTGTGGAAGTCACCAAGAGAGGAATTGTAATGCCGAATGCCTTATCAGCCAGGGTTTCTTCGGCCACGGGTCCTCTTTTCCTGTGGATCATGTCGATACCAGCTGTGATATTTCCCCATTGATCACTCCCTCCTAGCTAAAGCAAGATAGTTAATGCAAGCGGAAGAAAACTCAATTTTTTCAAGTACCTGGATCCGGCAACCATGATTTTGGTAAAGGTACCAAAAATCATAGGCTTGAAGCAATTGGTAGGAAAATTCTGTAAAGCTGATACCTTGAGTGCTTTCAATGCGTGTCTTGACACTGATCAAGAAACAGAAAATCAGCAGCTTCATTAAAAGAGGTTTCCGAATAGCAATACCTTTCTTTTGCCAGCATGCTGTTGACCCTAGCGTACCGACCAATATCACCAAGAAAATCGAGTGCTGTCATTTGACTGAACCAGTCATAGTTATTAAGGACCTTGGGTGTCTTGGCGCTTTGCGGATAACCTCGACGAGAAGCATAATCCTCGCCTCGACTGAGAAATTGACGGATCTGCTTTTCAATACCGGCCACATTTTCTTCAAGAACATCCCGGCTTAACGGGACGCGTTCCGATTTTCTGCCGGAAGGATCACCGATACTGCCGGTGGCACCTCCAACCTGATAATGAGAAACAAAATGAGGGTTCAATCGTGACATATCTTTTTCACTTCCTTACCAATGCAATGACCTGGTGCCCGCGGATACCAAAATGAAGCAACCCCATCAAAGTAACAAGGTTACCCAAGTGAAGACTCTTTGCGGTCGGATCCACACCGCAGTATATCGTTGTTGGTGAATTCACTCGCTCTACGATCTCTGGACTGACTCAATCGAGTATTAAATGGACGAACCGTAAACGGAAGCGAGCAAGAAAAAGCATTAACGTATGTACCTTGTCGTATTTGCTATCAATCCACGCGAGGTCATGTCCTCGATCACATTGGTAATGCGAGTACTACTGCTACTCGAAGCATGCCGGCTTGCAACAAGCTGTAACTTTCGTGCATTTGAGGGCCAACATCGGCAAGACGTTCGTGGAAAGACCGAGAAGTGTCGAATGAGACGAGGCATGGGTTGTTTCTGCATTTAAAGGTACTACAGGTTTTGAAAAATGTTTGCGTTGCTCGAAAAATCCTGATTTATGTCAGTAAAAACACATGTTAACCGAATAAAAGAGAGACGTAATACCGACTTTTGATAGAATGCGCTGTGCGTAGCTGCGACAATTTGGAACCATTCTTTGGTTTCAATCAAGCATACTAATGTATATTTGCTCGCAGTGATGTATCAAAGTCAGTTTTCATATAAAAAGCTGGTCCTGGTTTGTTTTTGTTGGAGGATTTGGGACAAGTAGCGGGTGCCGCATGCCTTATCGTCATCAGAAGACGCTATATGGTATAGCATCCATCACCCCGGAACTCCCATCTTTATCAATGGACCGCTTGCGGGAGCACTGTTCGTCCCGAGGTAAGGACTTCATTTCCCCCTTGAGACATGAGAAAGTTACTCAAGATTGAATATAACTTGTCAAGTGATTTTCTTTTGCATTGCATTGCTTTGCTTTACTTGCGCTGTTCTTTTCGCGGATGTCCCTGTAGCAAAAACACGTGAGGTTTACAGGGTAAGTGTTCTCTTGGCTTTTTTCGTTACTTGAAGTGGATGGTAAATGATGCACGCAAATTCGATGTCTTTGAATACGCAAATCTGACTCGTACAGCACGCAAAATTCTGCGTCCTGCACTGCAAATTGTCATGTACATTTACGCGGCAGGAGCAAACCCGATATGCGTAGAATCACTTGAAACAGACAAGTTGCATGAAAATTGATGCTGACATCATCGGACCATATAAAATGGATCAAAAAGCGCTTTTGAGTCCTTTCTTGTTCTTTTGTTAAAGATACACTGTGTTCCATCGAATCACGTTAACCGCGTGTCGCCATGTTCGAAGCGGCAAACCTACATGGACTTCTTTGCACCGGTACGAACGCAAGCCTCTTTAACATGCAGGGATGCTGGACGGTCTGGGAACCCCTTTGCCACGGCTGGGTGATTCGTCATGCGGGGCGGAAGCCGCGTCATCGTCTTTCGGCTTTGTTATATGAGCGTCCTAGCCGCGTGGTGTGCGGGAACACTGGTAACTGCATTATTCTCCGCTATCAATCAACGCACAATATTAACTTTCATCGCACTGTCGTCCTTTTATTTCCATTATCTGGGCACTAAACATCAATTGCTTTATCTGGAAACAATTTTCACCGTAGGAATTACCGCTGTTTCCGCTGAATTCTCGCGGCAACGGAAATTCTGACGAACTTTCGCGACGGCTGAAACCCAACGCTGCTACGGCATAAAGAGCAAATCTTAAAGACGCAAGAATGTCTCGCCAGAGCATTCAACGAGGAAACAAATGGGCGCATAACCAAGAGGCGCTCATTCGAAAGCGACACGTCCAGCAATTACTGTGCCAGCTCCCCCGAAGAAAGCGAAGACGACCCGTGCTACGTAGATCCCGATCAATGCATCAGTGTTTAATTCAAACCTGATCCTGACCTTTTATGCTGATGATGTCTATCTAGTGGACCATTGACGGCGTCAACATATCCAACGAGCTCTTCGAATTCAAAAGAAAATCCAACGAGAAGACAGAAGCAAAGTCTCTGGTCGAAGTACTCGCTATGAACAGCATTTCTTATTTGGCATTAATGCGGCAAAAGACGTGAGGTCGTACATTCCTCACATTTTCGACGGGCTTGCCAAGCAATTGCAGGATCAGCTCAAGTCAAGCGAAGGGTATACTCTGTTAGATGCCGAGTGCACCAAAATGTGCACAGAGATGGACGACGTAAGTAATCTAAAAAATCAGTACTTCCTTTTTTGCTGATGTAGCTTTAGTGCGTCCTCACGAATGGCAATGCGCGCCAGCTCGCCAGCTCGCCAGCTCGCAATCGACTTTCTGAAACAAGCATCGTCATCAAGCAAAACCGCGCAGCAAACGAGTGCTGTGCTCTATGAGTTGTAAGTATGACTACTTCGTTGGCGAAAGAATACATGCTGAATCTTATGTGTCCTGTAAAAAAGTGAAAAGAACGTATATTCGGCATAGGACCTCTCGGATGTAGACGAGGAGGTGTTTCTCTCAACAGTGGTGAAGCCGCTGTTGAAGAACATTCTGGAGACACCATCCAGCCAAATGAGGGGGTACGATGTCTAAGGGATTCTTCATTTCCAATTTTCAAGTGCTCAAATCCGAATTAGACTCTACACATCACTGAACCTAGGGTCCAAGAAGCAGAAGATCAGCCCTCCCCTTGTGTTGCGCGCGGATACTGGTCTGGCAACCCCGGTCGCTGGACAGCGCGAAGACTACTTCGTGCTAGAGGGGAAAATACCCTCGAAGTCCCCTTGCGAAAAGGACCTTCTAAAACTCGCATTTGGAATGAAAAGCTTGCTGGACTGCTTGGTAAACAAGTATGTCCAAGAACCTGCTACATTTGGCATCCATGCCCAAGATATGCTCAATACACTGCAAATAATCAGAAATTGCACCCACATTTACGCGGCTGACATCCGTAGGAAACGTCTTCGGAAGCATCCGTATTTCAGGCGAATATGCAGTTACATCCCTTCCGGCACCTCCAAAGCCTTTGTCCAAAGAACCAGTTGATCTATACCCGACTTTTGAGGTCATACAACAAATACAATCAGTCGCGCATACGGTCGCTTAGTTATTGAATCAGAAAACTGCCTTTCTGCTCGCTATGAGTGCTTTTTTGCGACATTCAGACCTCCATCGTACTTCGGTTCCGGATTGTTCCATCGATTGCATGGGACGCCGGAGCTTGACCGTCGTTGCTCCAAAGGAGACGCGTAATGGTCAAAAGATTATCAAATCACTTCTAATCCACCCCGCACGTGACCACGCACTTTCTCCCGTCGCTGCCTTTGTCGCTCCGAAGTCCCATCCAGCTGGCGCAAACCGTCCTCCTAGTTAGGGTTCACCACTTGACTCGACTTGTGGTGAACCGTACTCCTAGTGGTTTGTTCTTCAATAGTCGTCACCCTGAACGCCCAATCGAGGTACAGACAATCACTTCTTGGCTACAACGTTGGTACGACTGTCGACTTCGATTAAGCCTACTCCTTCGGTGGGGTCTCTTGCTTCTGACTTGGCATTGGTCAATGGAGCCCCGATTGATGATATTGTTATCATGGGTAACTGGTCGTCCCCTGAGGTGTTCAATAGTCGTTATCGGTGTACAAGGCAAACCGCATGCAACATTACCGCTCTGCTTATTCCCTTTATTTCATACGGATGCGCACCTGCTGGAGCAACATGTAGAGGTGAACTTTCAGAGTCTGATGGACTCCGGCAATTTTCCGGAGCCTTGGTGAGCGAAAATTGTGTCGGTAGTCCGGAGGACGTTACTGAACCTTCACCTCTACGGGTCCCACCCACCTCACCCTCTCAAGATCGGCTCGACTACGACCATGATCAAGGAGCAGTGACTGGATCAACGAAAGTTTTATAGAGAGAAAAAAGTTTTCCAAAAATTTTATTGGTTATTGGAATTTCGGGCAATAAAACGAGAGATGACCACAGCACGTAGAGGTGAAGGTTCAGTAACGTCCTCCAGACTATCGACGCAAGTCGATAAGCATGGCAAAGGGCCACCCTAGGTAGACGTTAGAGTTTCATACACTAGAGGATAAAAAGGTTAGGCACGATTTCCTTCAACTCCGAAACGACAAAAACAATGGAGTACTCTTTGATGCATGAAAGCTAATCAACCAGACGGTCTTAACTTTCGACACTCATAGAAGTGTCCGTCATATACTTGCAGGTTATGTAAAAAAAGGAAATGTCGAATAGCGGGTAGCTCATGTCCCGATGGTCCAAAGCTGAAGAAATCGGAAAAGCAAAACAAGAACGCCGGCGGTATCCTACGGCGCACCGTACTGCCCGAAGGTCTCGCCGAGATTCGAACTCGGATGATGAGATTCAGAGTCTCATATGCTAACCATTACATCACGAGACCACATCAGTAGTGCACGAAATGCACTATCTATTTCTGGCTTTGGCACCGACACCTAGGACTCCCCTGAAATTACCTTTCACCTGATTTACGCCTCTTTGGAGTTGCCATCTACTTCCCCTCCCCGAAGTTTCCACGTTGCCACCTTCTTTAACTTTAAGCAGAACAATTATTTCCCTTACGTTACCATCATCCTTCAAACATTTTCCATAGCACGAACCCGTTTCGATCATTCACTTTAGCCAATGATTCTTTCCTTAGTTCTTATGCCATTCGTTGCCATCCAGAAACTTCTAGCAACACTATATATGTATGAACAATCCAATAAACAACAGAGGTTCCTCCCGTTTTTCTCTTCTTTTACTTGTCGTTGAGTTTGATCCTCTAAGTCCTTTGGGCAATTATTGTTTATCCCTTCTCTATCCCAGTTCAATTCCTGGTTTTATTTCTCTTCGATTACAATCTCTTTCTATCAGCACACTTGAACTTACAACCCATTCTTCTTTCTGTCTTGCTTCTTCTACATTAACTCTTCCCTTTTACTCATCTGTTTTATCTGTTGACTTTGACCACAATCAAGGCACCACACGTGTCATATTCACACTCCATGTGGTAGCTTGTCAAGCTTTGTCAAGGCGAACTCGGTTAAATAATTTTTCCTCGGCAAGTCTTATCCAGACAACGTGTCTTCCCTTGAAACGATATAGTCGCCATGAATGCCTCTTTGACTCTTCACTACTTTGGCGCATATACTACATCTAGTTTTTTTTCGACAACCAGATGTGTCAAAAAGTAACCGTGATCCGCGATCCGAGCCGAGCCGAACCAGTCCGCACGGATAACTTTGCCCTTCTCAGAGCCGTGATCCGTCGTGATCCACATACCCCCATAATTCCCCCCTCAGTCAAACCTCCCGTAACCCATATATCCTTTGGACAGATTTTCTTATAGCTTTTGAGAGGTCAAGAGTTTTGCGGGAATGGGTATACGAAACCTCACTGGATCAAGAAAAATTTCGTAGACTAAAGCGTCTATGTGTCATATCCGACATACATTCTCTCATATCTCATAACATGACAAATCAGTTTTAAGGCTGCAATCGGGTAGACGCTGGTATAGCGAAAAGTTTTCTAAGGCTAGCTACGTACATTTCGCGTACAGAACATAGGTTAATTGGTATTGTCTCAGATTAATATACTTCCAGTCTCTGACATCGGTAACATTAAGCAAACTCCGTTATCTGTCTAGGAAAAAGCCTTCCACAATATAAACAAGAGCAGATCCAATTTCAATAAAAAACTGTTTACAGTTTCGCTGACGTCTGCTCTACTTTTCTATTATTTCTACTATTGTGTTCTATATCACTATGGCTTTTCAGACATTATGCCTTTTCGGTGAATGGATTCTGGGTGGTTCGACTGTACTGCATATTCGACGGATCACGGATCGGATCGGATTGAGGCGGGATCCGATCCTATCCATAAAATTGACACCTCTAGTTCGATAAGGCTCGCTGTATAAACCACGGTTCACTCGACCCGGCTCGATTCGTGGCGAATCCTAGTATAACGGAAGTTCGTGGACGATGGGTGAGGTGTTACGTATGAAAAGGTACTTCGAACAGGAGTTGTTGAAACCAGACTTTATTTAAGTGAAAGAAGCGATGTGTCTGGCCTGCTATCTAGACCTGTAATAAGATAACATGCATAATGATAGCATGTTGTAATCGTGTACGTTGGCCATACCAGACTGCATAAGCTCGTGGAGGCTCGAGAGGAAATACTGCTCAGCACAAGAGCTTATCAGCATATCACTCATAGAAACTCTGGGGGTCTGGCCTACGGGCCTGCGGTCCGTTGTACATCTCTAGTCTTCACTCCGCCTCTCGAGCTCAGGACGGTGCGCACGCGCTCCTTGTCTTCGTCACGTCTCTCATTTCGAAATAACTTGCGGTTTTCCCTTGCTACTTGTTAAACATGAGCAGCCCTCTTTCAGTTGAAGGACCGTTAACCTTTTTTTGAGCCAAGCAAGGACGAAATGATATCCCAGCTTCTACCTCTCGATGGCTTGCAGACGACTTTTGATCTTGCAAAGCACAATGCATTGCAACATTTGTACTCTGTAGCCATTGAGCTCCTCGACCAAATTGTTTTTGAAGTTCAGCACACACTTTTGTCGATCCTTCTTGTCCATCGCGCGGCGGCACATAGGCACGCTGGCAATCTCGTCAAAGCTTTACAGGACGCCCAGCGAGCAATGAAGCAGTCCCCAGAGATACCCGATGGATATGTCCAGGCAGCAGCAGTCTTTTTGTCACAAGGCAAGGATGGTAAAGCGTTGATCACCTATGAGAAGCTGCTCAAGTCGGTACCAAAGGATCATCCGTATTACAACACTTTTCTTGCGCGAAAGAACCTGTTGGAACAGCAAGTCGGCAAGAGGAACAATCATTTTCTGCAACGTTTTCCGTATCATATCCTCAATCGAATCTTTTCCTTTTTATCACTTAGAGACTGCGTCAGCTGCGCCTCGACATGTCGAAGCTGGCGCCGCTTCTTCAATGATTGGTCGCCAATGTTCCGGGTACTGGACTTGGATAACGACTACTACCTCGTCTCACTCTGTTGGACCCTGCAAAGATCAGAGATCATCTGCGAGTAATCAAGTTACCGGAACCGCTTCCGGATGCCGCGAAGGCGCTTGATTATCTTTTAAGAGCTGGATGTAACCGCCTTGATACCATAAGTAAGGCACATTTTTGTTATGCGGACGAACCGATCTTTACAGAACTGATTTAGGTACTTCTGATTATGCATGCGATTTTCGAGCCGCGGAGACACTATCTCATGTTTTGACGCAAATGAATAAATTAATTGCGTTGAATTGTCAGCACCCGACTTCTCTAAGTCTTCGTTTGGTTCATGATGACTTGTACGTCTACGCAATATCTACACTGAACATCTGTCCTAACCTGACCGAACTGGTAGTGCATGTCTATGGCGGTCTGAACGATGGGAGGATTCCAAGTATTCAACACTGGCCTGATCGTCCTCTGCGATTGTCTCGTTTATTTTTGGGAGGAGCGAAGCGGTCTGCCGAATTCGTTGGACATATGTTGAAGCATTGCCCAAACCTAAGATGTCTCGGCTTATGTCCAGCAGATTTCGATGACCATAGCAGTATTCTGAATATGGCGTTTCAGCTTTGTCCTGACCTTTCATCACTCTATTACGACCAAGCTGACGAATTTGCACACGTCGAACGCAAAGATTACGGAAATGGCAAGCCCGGACTTAGAAGATTGCAAGCAGGACCTGGAGCAACCAATGTGGATGATGTCTTGGAGCTATTTTTCCGGCGATCCCACAACACCTCGGAAGAGCTTCAACTAGGCACGAATGCTACAGAACCTATGCATCGATCCTTGAAAACGCTAGCATCCTTAGGCGCGCCACGTTTGGAAGAATTGAGCCTGAGAAGTAACCTCGCAGCAACGTCCGCCCAGGGCAAAGAGCAATGCAAGGCTGTACAGTCACTCATACAAAATGCCGCTATGTTGCAAACTATAAGGCTGCGTGACATCAATCTGGAGGAATGGGATGCAGCTATGGAAAGCATGGCCGGTTTGAAGTATTTGAAGGAGATACATATTCGCGGATGCTGGCATCTGCCAAAAAAGCCCCTATATTCATTATTTACAGAACCCCAAAGTTTACGGAGAGTCGTATATGAAGACGATTTCGGCGATAGACAAAGCATAGTAACGCTATTGGAAGCACTGGCGGTGAAGCAACCTCAGAAAGTGGACATATCCTCAGACAACTTGGACAATGATGTGGTAGCTTCTGCATTTGCTACAGGCTGGAAAGAGCCTACAATAGAAAGCTTAACGATCCGTTCGAACGGAATGATAACTCGACGAACGTTGATACTTCTAGCTACTACCTTACGTCGACTTGAGACCTTGACACTCGGCGGCCTTGAAAACGTTGTTGAAGATGATGTATATGCGTATTTCAACGAGCGGAAGGGACGAGCAGTAGTATACTTTGAATTTTCAGGCGGGAATGTGCCGTGCGGGAGGTACATCCGTGAAGAAAACGGAACTTCGAACTTTATTCCCGATTGTGACGATGACTAGACGACCCTTCGCAAAAGATCTCTGCGTTATATAATGACTTTTTCTAAGTATTGACAAGCAAAAGCTCCCTCGCTTCGCGACGGGAACCGCGAATGAATCAGTGGAGAGGGAAAAGTTCTTTTAGACAGAAAAGCTACAAAAAGCATTATATGTAATCCAAAAACGTGGGGAAGTTGCCGTGTGTAACGCCAAAAAATGCGGGGAAGACTCTAGAACAAAAAAGGTGTTTCAGGTGTACAGGAGATTGCAACATTCAAGGTTACAATAAGAGCGAAACGTAAAAAGAGTGGATCTTGAAAGGCAAATGGAATGAATACGATAGAGCCACCGTCTCAAAAGGGCCCTGCGGGTAGCTGTTATAAATGAGACCACATCAAGCAGAAGAGATAAAAAAGCGTATTGATGTGAAAAAGAAAATGAAAAGACTTTCTCATAGGTCTGCGGGCGGCTTAACTAAACCTTAGAAAACCTTAAGGTGATCCTACGTGTAAGAGCCTATAAGGTTGAATCATTGCAAGCGTGCACGGTGTCCTGGATAACGTGGATCACGGACCATCAGCGTATGCACCCTCTGAATGGGTGGATATATTCGTTATCCAAGTTAAAAACATGTGTGCTGTTGGATGTCTTTTGCAGAACCATCGTAATGCAGCGACCCACATTATAATCTCAACCCATCAGTGGATTGATACTCTTAACGATACATTGTGGCATGGATTGACGAACGTAGAACACGGCATATAGATATTTATTTGATGTTAGAAGAATTGTAGAAGTAAATTTTAAACAGAATGTACGTGAAATGTATTGATAAAATCTTTGCTTGCTCTGCTGAAACTAAGATGCTGCTGCTTTTAATTCAGGAAGGCGTCTCGGTATACTACATTTCTAGTGACAAATTGAGATGCTGAATCACTGGAGGAATCCTTTTCGGCGATGATGCGGATGTTGCGATAACCGGTAACACGCGACATGGCGACGTAGAGTTGGCCGTGCGAAAAAGCGGGGCGTGCAAGATATTAGGCTACAAATTTGGTTTGCAGTTGATGCAAAATATACGTTTGAGTAGTGCGAAAGTCCAATCAATAAACAGTATTGCTAAATTACCATTCCTGAAGAACATCATACTCAGGCCTAGAATGATACAAAAAGACGGTTGTAAAGTAGCTCTAGACAAACATCATTCAATTTTGACTGTACCTGAGCATTTGATTTGCTGCAGAAATTTTGAGGACAAAAACCGCCTTCTTTTCGTCCACCGCGCTTCACAATGCTTGATCTTTTTACCATTTTGAACAAGGGCGGCTTTGTCCTATGGCAAAAAGCTTTCGCCCCAGTATTAGGGGCTCCAGTGGAATCGCTCATTAAAAACGTGCTGATTGAAGAACGTGCAGGAACCGATATTTACTATCATGACAATTATGCATTAAAGTGGACGTTTGCGAATGAAGTCGATCTCGTGTTTGTGGTAAATTCCCTGGCGAGCAACGAAGGAATGCTGCTTTATTGACGTTATAGTTGAAAAAGGTAGTCTATCAAAAGGTCCTGCAATTATCTTACCTGGATGAGCTACTGGAAACCATAAGACGACTGTTCCTCGTGACGTTTGGACAAACCTTGGACACGTTTCAATCCTACAAGCCTTTTGACGATCTTTTCGACCGAACACTGCACCAGCTCGAAGATAAATACGCATCAGTATGTTATGCAGCGACCTAGGCTATATATCACTGATAGTAATAAGCTACGCAAAACCATCAGAATCGCCATAAGGCACCGAGGAAATTCGAAGATACGAAAAAGTATGAAAATACTTTGAAAGGATCTCAAACAAAGACTGGTAAGTATATATATATTCTCTGATGTGATTTGATGTGGCGCGATGGAGCGGATTCGACAAACTATTGACTCCATACCTGCCTACATTCAAGCCAGCCAAACGTCAAAGAGCACGACTACCATAAAAAATGTGGACGAGGACGAAATAGCGAGAAACATACAGGCTCTGAAGCTACAATCTAGTCCGAGACAGAGAAAGAAAGGTCGCGGGAAAGTGTCCCCCGTAACCTCGCCCAATATCAACGAGTAAGTATAGCCGAATTCCCGTTGGTGGACCTGGCGTATTGACAGTAGTTTGAAGCGACACGAGCAAAAAGAAAAAGTCTCAGAAAAAAGCGCGAGTTTGGGAAGGACAAATCGCCAAAGGCGAAATGGAATCGCTTGATTACAGTGGCCAAACCGGTGGCGACGATTCAGAAAACATAGCCAGTAGTGCGGCAATGCTCGCTGATCCCAGCAAGTACGGAACAAAAAACAAAGATGGCATCTATGAAGTACAGGACGTGACGGTGGCCACGGACGAAGAGGGTGATGATGATTCCGATGGAGGTTTTGAGCTATTACCAGATAATATGGAACTGTCTACGACAGGCAATAGCAGCAGCAGCAATGTTGGAGGCTTCTTTTCGTTTATCAAGTCAATGACGGGTCAAAAAGAACTTACTCAAGAGACACTGGATCCGGTATTGAGCAACATGAAGGAACATTTGATAAAGAAGAACGTGGCAAGTGATATTGCTGAGCACTTGTGCCAAAGTGTCAAGTCGAGTTTGTTGGGAAAAAAGCTTGGTAGCTTTCAACGTAAGTCCGAACTCTCTTTATGAGTCTTTCTGTTCAGCGGTATATCTCCAAAGCATAATTTATCAGGTGTGTCAACGTTGGTACGCGATAGTATGGAAAAGGCGCTGGAGCGGATATTGACACCAAAGACATCATTGGATATTCTACGGGACATTGAACAAGCAAAAACTGAGAAAAGACCCTATGTCATTGCGTTTATTGGCGTCAACGGCGTTGGAAAGGTAAGAAAGAGAATGGAAGATTCTGGGAGGGAGTGCTTAAAAGCCTTTTTTAATCTCATAACGGCATGGGCCAGTCTACTAATCTTAGCAAAGTGTGTTTCTGGCTCCTACAAAATGACTACAAGGTCTTGATTGCTGCGTGCGATACGTTCCGAAGCGGTGCCGTGGAGCAACTGCGCGTACATGCCAGGAATTTACGAGCTTTACAGACGAGTGGGAATGGCATCGTGGAGTTGTTTGAGAGAGGATATGGAAAAGATTCTGCAGGAATAGCGAAAGATGCGATTCGTTATGGTAAGGCTTTGTCTCGGACCGTGTATGGACATCCTTGCTAAACAATATACCTTTAATGATGATTTATTAGCTGCTTCAAATCAATTTGATGTCGTGTTGATTGATACAGCCGGACGTATGCAAGATAATGAACCATTGATGCGGGCATTGGCAAAACTGGTTGCTGTCAATAATCCTGACAAGATCATTTTCGTGGGCGAAGCTCTAGTCGGCAACGAGGCCGTGGATCAACTCACGAAATTCAACCAAGCACTTCAAGATTTCTCCGGCATGCAGAATCCAAGGCATATTGATGGAATGATCCTAACCAAATTTGATACGATCGATGACAAGGTCGGTGCGGCTCTATCCATGACATATATCACTGGACAACCCATCTACTTTGTGGGTACTGGACAAACGTACACGGACCTCAAGAATCTACGGGTCTCGCACGTTGTTCAAAGTCTTCTTCGTAAGTAGATATGTCCGTACACATATATTATCCTTGCTACTTTATATACTGGTTTTTGCATGTCAATTTGCGTCGCTTGAAAAATACTGATCTTCAACCTTCGCCGCCGTATGTACTTTTAACACGGAAATATTCATAGTTTTATTCTCGAGATGGAGATCTTGGAAGACAACGTTGGATTCCCGTTGCATCTTTTCGGACAAGGGCAATGTTAGTGGAGTTGACTTGTACTCGCAAGTCAGGCGAGGGTTCTCCAAATATGCGACTTCTTTGTACATTATTTGAATGTTCATTTTTTAATTGCTCGACCTTCGTCAGAGCCTCTGAGATGCGTATCTTACGCATTCATCATGGTCAGCGACAACAAAGCATCACGGGTTCACAACTGCGTACCTTGAGTTCGCAAAAGAACTCCAAAACACCGATAACCTCGTTAACATCATCAAAAGATGCAGGAATATGCGTTTCTTTGACGAGCTGAAAGAGATTCACGTCAGGTTCAGGCGTGTAAGCCGCCCATAGCTTCAGTTTTTGTTCTAGGACGAAGGAGGTTAGTGTTACTTATATTAAAATATGGACTACTATCCTGATACCTTTTTCATGAAGGAAGTATAGGCGGATCTTGGAGGATGCGCTAATTCTTGCACGGTGATACGATTTGACCAGTCTTCGCAACATGGCCAACGAGTTAAATGCTCCCTTTACGTGATCATATCCTGCTCTGGTACGATTTCGATACCCATACGCGCCTGTCGTCTCCAGAATCAGGATTTCAACGGAGTCAATATTTTGCACTCACAGAGATCTGTCCACGTTGAATCCATATATATTGTCTTCCTTTCCCGTGTTGACCTTCATGTCTTCGAGCATCGCCTGCAACTGCGTCTCTCAGGTATCATCTCTACTTTGTTCGAGCCAGATACCTCGTCGGCCACGATGTCCAAGAGAGGCCAAAGGAGCGTATACAGTTACCGCGCGCTAAACCGGTCACCTGCGTTTCGCCAAAGGTGATCGTTATAGCGAGCATATCAGATTAGCGAATTCATATCCCGACATAGTTTTCGAAAAATTCGTTTGCCCTACATTATGCAAGACACTTCCCTCGCCTTCGCATACTTTGAGGAAATTCAGATCTGCTGATAATTCTTCGAGTCGACGAGAATCCAATATATGTTCCTTGTCCGTATCACCCTTGATGAAGATGAGTCATGTATGACTGAGCATTATAAGTACACTTTCACGTTCATTAGTCAAACTGTCCGAGAGATCGTTGCGATTAGATCTCACCAGGCAACCTAATAAATAAGTTGGCATAACCGGGTTAAAGAAAAACTTCGCTTTTTACTTCTTTATTCAACATAAACGGACAATATTGCGATGGAAGCTAATATTATGCGTATTTAGATAGTAAAGGTTAATGTAGTTACCAGTGTCCCTGCACACCGCGCAGCCAGCGCGCCCTTGCAACAAAGCCAAAAGACGATGACGTGGCACCCGCCCCGCATGACGAATCACCCAGCCCTAACAAAGGAGGCTCGCAGACCCGCTCAACATGATTGCAAGCTCAAAAGGCTTCCAGACTTGACGGCGCATGATGTCCAGATAGGTTTGCCGCCTCGGACAAGGCGACATGACGTTCACATGCAGCGACGAAAGGCAGAGTGCCTTTAAGAAAGAGAACAGAAGGCAAGAGAAAGAAGACGAACAAAAACGAGTTTTTAGTCCATTTTATACGGTCTGATGATGTCAGCCATAAGTTTCATGCAACTTGTCTGTTTCATGTGATTCTTGGCAAAACTGGATCCTCACTTGTTATCGAAAATCTTTTGGTGTTGTTGGCTACA
>JSYX01000371.1:0-34956 GCA_000787465.1 Thermomucor indicae-seudaticae
GCGCAAATTTGGTTTACAGTTGACGCAAAATATACCTTTAAGTAGCGCAAAAGTCCAATCAATAAACAGTACATGGTTATCTTTTTTCTCAACAGGGTAGCTCAACTGTTTGTGTAGGATGTGAAGAAATCCCTTGCCACGCGCGGGTGCGCTTGACCAGTCCATGTGCTTATATGGGAAAAAAATACGATGGACCCTCTCGATAACTTTAGATATCTATATCTTAATAATCTCGTTATTTTTTACAACGTAGGCTGCTTCCCTTAGTTCTTTACTTCTGCTACGGCGAGCAACTCTGACACACAAGCAATTAGGCAGTCACTGGCTTCTATAGCCAATGCAATCAGAGAACTCAGGCAAAACCAACAGCGAATGACCAATCCTCTGCATCAAGCGAGCACGTCCTCAACAAACAGCAGATCGACTCCAGACACAATAGCGACCCACGCAAACATCATACCTCGACAGACAAACCGTTTGCATCAATGGAAAGCAGAAGGGTGAAGGATGTCAAGGAGGACGGCATTTGCGGAGTCGTCGATCCCAACGGAGACATGGAGATGCCAAGGAGTATTGCCTTGGTCGCCACGATTAAGGAAATAGCCAACGTATCAATTGACCAGGTTGCAAGAAGAATGGACCCGGGCAACATGTATTCCACCCCATGAGTGACAGTCAGCAAGGAAGAACGATCGAATCTTTTGAAAAAATTGTACAAGAAAAAACAGGAATCATGCTCCAACACTGCGAGCGAAATTGGTGCTCGGAGCACATACTGTCCGAGGAACGGGACAACAGACACGGCCACCGGAGAAGGAAACAACGGTAGACGCTCAGGCATGTCTGATCTGTATAAATATAGCCGCGTGGTCGCTGTCTAACTTTTATGTCGATGACATGGTAGCAGTCAGCCCAGTACATCTGCATCGACAAGCACACCAGAAACGTACGTATATCATTGTTTCCTTTGCATTTTTGACTCATTGCCAGCAAGAGCGTCAAACGTCACTCATCGCGCAAGGAGATATTGATTTATTTATTGATTTTAATCTAGTAATGCTTCCTCCTAGCAGCCGATGGCAGTCGAAGACAGCACAAGCGAGACCGTTGTTGCCGACAACGCAGGCACCAGAGCAAGACGTTCGTGGTCGGGGAGGAGAGACAAGACAAGGCAGAGGAGGAGGAAGTGGAAGCAGACGCGGCAGACATAGTAGTTCGTAAAAACAACATTTAGTTTCCACGTCATTTCACAACTTTTAGCAAGCAAAGTTCAGCCAGTCACCATCGGCCCTCTGAATAATCTTTGGGACTGGTGGCCACTGGGATCCCACGTCCCAAGGATCGCATTCACTGGTGGCCACCAGTCCCAAAATTTATT
Source organism: Thermomucor indicae-seudaticae (assembly GCA_000787465.1). Classification (NCBI taxonomy): domain Eukaryota; kingdom Fungi; phylum Mucoromycota; class Mucoromycetes; order Mucorales; family Lichtheimiaceae; genus Thermomucor; species Thermomucor indicae-seudaticae. The sequence continues at coordinate 1,379 of JSYX01000371.1, forward strand.
CAGAGCACCAATGAAGACTGGCTCACTTCTGCTCTCGTTCATTTTTGATTCTGTTCGTTTTGTGTTCTTCTTTCAGGGATCTTACAATACGCGGTAGTGGCCGTTGACATAGCATGTTCATTCGCACAAGATACAGAATGTGAAAGCAGAGGAATGGAAATGCTGCAATGGCGACGTTTTTGTCTTGAAGAAATGCAGGCAGCGAATTGTCACCATCGCCCCGATCTCCTCATGATGGCTGAAAGAAGACTTTGCCAAGCCTAGCTACTGCAAATGGTCCACTGAACACTCTCCACTGACCAAATGGAATAATTGTGTCAGCAGCATGGACTTGATCGGAGGCGGGAACGTATGTATGAGCATCTTCCTTTTCTGCCCCTCCTTACCCGCCTGGCAAGTAACCAGTTACGCGCTCCAAAAGCGTTTCCCAAGACATAACGTTCGCCATTGAGAAGAGAAAGCCTTCATCGAATCAGGTTCCAGCGTCCGTGTCGTGTTGCGTACATTGTTTCAGCTTTTTGCCCATTGCAGAAACGTTAGGCCCATTGCCTCCCTCGAAGGACAGAATGCAGAGCGTTATGCGACCGGATAACATAATTACTATCGATAAAGATCTGGTTATCTCGTCATGCTTACTAATTGCTCGTTCGTGTTCCGCACATCCAAAAAAATGGCTAGGTTGGCTTCCGGTTTCCTTGGTGTTAAGGGAATGATAGGCCAAGCGTCCCGCGGCTGGTGTGGAATAAATTGGATGGATGGAATCTTGTCAACCGTCCGTACCGAGCAAGACAATCTCTCAATCAATATGTCGACCAGAGTGCCTTTAGTTTACAATAGAGTAGAAGGGAAAAGATTGATCCCGCTTCAACGCTTGTTTGAAACCTGGACCCGATGAAGAGCGACCGACGACGTGATAAAGCTTTGAGAATGCACTTGTTAAGGGAATCAACGCGTTTCTTCGCAGATCCAGGGTGCTTATTGACGAAGCGACATTCTAGTGTGTACCTTCTTACTAATGTTAGATGGAGAAAGAGGATTAGCGCAAATGGATTCGTGCCGAAAGCACCAAATGATGTCCTGTTAGCGCAAATCCCTAAATGAAGTTGATGCTGGTTTTTAACCAGAGAGAGCCTACAAGGTGCAACCATGATATAATCTGGGCCCATTTATGCCGGTTCAGAAGCCAGCAGTTCGCACGAAAGCCCGTGCAAGGCTTATAACTTACAAACCTGCTTCGATCCTCTCTATTACTCTCGCTCGTATACCACTATATATTCTTTTACCGATCTTTTCTTTTGTTCCCATGGATGAGAGATCCTTAGTTGCCTTTGGATATGCAATGATTACTCATATCGGTATAGAGTTCAGGTGATCAAGAAGAAGTTAAGTCTTGTGAAACGTAAAGGACATCCTCATCCATTGACGGTATCTCAGATTTTGCTCCTTTTGGCATGAAGAAAATATCCGAAGATCCACGACATTCTGTGGACAGCAGGCGCGTTTATTTCGTTGTGCAGTACTCTCGTGGACCGTTACAATAAAAAATTCTCGTAACGGATGGCTTTTCGGCATTGTATGTCACAATTAAAGCATGCATACAGCCTAGGCAGCATATGTAGACGATGCGTGGAAATTTTGCTTACGCATCGGAGGTTCCTGTGGAAAAAGGCCCATGGTACACTCCGCAAGGGTGTATGCTATATAAGAAGGTTGGCTCGTGCTACCATTCACCCCAGTTTTCCTGCGACGATGACCAAGCTTCCTACCTTTGACCAACTGCCCATTGATGCCAAGTACCCGGCCCATTCTGCTTGGGGTCTCTGGGGCGAGGATGACAACCTAGGCACGCTTAATCTGCTGACGCCTGAGCGAGTTGCAGAGGTATAAATGATCTGTACAAGATGTCTTGATCTGAACAGTAAGAGGGGCTAATATAGCCATGACTTACTTGTAGGCTAGCAAGTGCATCCGCCAAGGCAAGATATTCACACTCAACTGGAAGCTGGAGCAACCCAATCCTCCTCTGTTTGGGCGTCCTGCAGTGAAGCACCAGCTGCATCCCCATTCGTCCGACCATCTCGGCTTCGATGACACTATGACAGACTTTAATCCACAGTCCTCCAGCCAATGGGACGGCCTCCGTCACATTGCACACTTTCCTGCCAAGAAATTCTACAATGGCGTTCCGCCTGAAGACATTGTGAATGGGACCTCCGACCGCCTCGGTATTCACCACATGGCGCGTCGCGGCATTGCTGGCCGTGCCGTTCTCCTGGACTTTGGCCGATGGGCCAAGACGCATCGCCCTGACTTTAACCCGCTCAAGCGCGAAGAGATCACGGTCGATGAACTGAAACAGGTCGCAGAAGCTCAGGGAGTCCAGTTCAAGACGGGCGATATCCTTTTGGTCCGCGTCGGCTGGATCGAGGCTTACGAAAAGGAAGGACACAAGTTGGCTGAAATGACGGACCTCAAGTGGCCCGAGTGCGCTGGCGTCAAGGCCTGTGAGGAGACCTATCGCTGGATATGGGATAACCACTTTGCCGCGGTTGCATCGGATAACTTCCCCTTTGAAGCATTCCCGCCAAAGTCTTGGGACGAATCTTGCCGTATGTATATGCTCGAATGAACATGTCGATGGACGGGAACTAACGCGCGCTCCGAATTAACAACAACAGACTCCATGTTCTTGGGCGGCTGGGGCATGCCTATCGGTGAAATGTTCTATCTCGACCAGCTTGCTGAAGATTCGGCCAAGGACGGCGTCTACGAATACTTCTTTACTAGTGCCCCGTTGAACAAGTATCAAGGTATTGCCACGCCTCCCAACGCCATCTGTATTAAATAAAAGAATACCATAATCCTCTTCGCTCATCCAAAGAAGCCAGCGCGTATATTCCCTATCGCACTGTAGTTGCGATCACATTACACTTTTCTGATCTGCGGTGTCTGATTCCAGTCACTGTGCCACAAAGCTCCTGTCTTGGTGCCGACAAAAGTGCACGATCAACGGGCGATTATTGTGTTGAGACAACTGCAACGATCAAGTAACGGTGATCTTTTCCAGGGACAATGGTTATGATGGACGCCAAAGACTAACAGGCAATCAAACTTCTGCTCCCGTTTTGACCTGCGTATTGGGATCATCCAAAAACGTGGCTGGCGGGTATCGCTGCTGCAATTCAAATGCATCCACGCTGAAACCATAGCAGTACTTTTATCCACAGCATTCTGACTTGAAAAGATAGCGAATGATCCATCTAGCTGCATGAGAATAGCAGACGACGCGTGAAAGAGGGAAAAAAGGGGTTATTAAAGCGATCGTCAAGCATAATCTTATCAATCGGAGCTTTCAAGCACAGCGGGATCGTCGGTCCCCAATTGAAATGCTCGACCAGATGAGCAAGCTTTGATACGCCGAATAAAGAAATTTGATTGGCTAACAGTCATTGTTGCTTGGGCATCGGCGTCGAAAAAGGGACTTCAGGTATTTAAGGTCGCCCTTTCTGGTTTTCTGCACCTTTTTGCAATACCTTTGGTGCTTGTTGTTACCTGTTACGCGCCGTCTTCCGTCCCATCCATCAATGACCATGACAACCAGCGTTTCCGTTCAGTCTAACAATCACCGTCCGTCAACTGCACAACTCTACAAATGTTTGTACCACCAAATCAGATAACCAGACACAAAATGTCCTGATCCCCGTTTTCTGCAGACCACTTTTTGGCTGGCGCGACAGGATTGTCACTATCCTATTCATGCATGCATCCGCTGGATACCATCAAGACCCGAATTCAGGCTGATCCGGCCCATTCATGGCGAAAGATTTTCACTCGGGAGACTGCCCGAAGTCTAGGCAAGGGATTCTTTGTTTCTGCACTCGGAGCAGCCGGCCAGGTAACCAAATGCTTGGATTGACAAGCAAATCAAAGCTTTCTTGTAACGTAAGTAATACAGGGCGGTCTCCGATTCAGCACCTACGAGTATTGCAAGTCGCGATTTATTCCCAGCAAAAAGGATCATCGAATCGAGCATCTCGGTACCATTCCTGCTACGGCATTGTCAGCCGTCCTGGGTGATTTGGCTTCCAGCATTATAAAGGTTCCACGTGAAGTCATTACAGCAAAGTATGTCCTTAGCATTGACGAGAATAACGGCAGCGTATACTAATCTTTTTTTTGCCCTGAACTATCTATCATTAGGCTACAAACAGACCATTATGCCAACCTGAGTCAGAAGCCATCCGCAGCATTTGTGGTGCGCCAGACGCTTTTGGAAGAAGGCCCTCGAGGTCTCCTGAAGGGATTCTGGGCCATTGCTGCGCGTGATTCACCATTCATGATCATCTTGCTGGTGTCCTACGAGAATTTCAAAGCATTCCATCGACGGTCCGTGCGCAAAGACCTTCTTGAACGTATGCATATGCACAGCAGCCGGCCACAGCACCCTATCGTGGCCGAAGCAGCGTTGGAGGACCTGGAGGCTGATATCCCAACGTTCAAAAGTATCATGTACGGTGGCGTCAGCGGGTTTCTGGCTGGTTACTTTACAACGCCCATGGATGTGCTGCGTACCCGCATGATTACCGAAAAGCGTCATTATCATCATCATCAGCAACGCGTTTCTGTTGGACAGGTTGCCAGGGCCATGTTTTACCGTGCCGTGGGTGCTCAGGGTGCTTCTGCTCCTCAAAAGGCAATACGGGTTTATCGAGAGTTCTTTGCTGGTGCTATGCCCAGAAGCTTCTGGTGGTTTGGCATCTGTGGCATCTTTTTCCCAACCTATGAAACTCTTAAATCCATCATGATCAACCCAGAATAATCTCCTTCCACAGCAAAAGGCCACCCCGGCTTTCTCCTCCTAATCATCATCATCATCATCATCCTTCTTCTTTGTCACTTGCATCTCCCATGATACCACATCCATCATTAATTCGCGTTCTGATTATGATTCCATGAAATAAAAACGTTCATCCCTGTCGCCGCTGAACCAGTTCGATACCTCCCGTCTGCATGCCTGAGTTACTTGAACTTACGGACCATGAACACAGGTCAACACCCATTGTGCTCAACCTTGACAGGTTATCTTGAATATCTGTAATGCATAAATATAATAGCGTAGGTCCAGCACGAACAACAATAACTTGGACAACTGCAATAAGCACCGTCCTGTTTATTTCTCGTCGACATAACAAACACGGGTTGAGGTATACAGGTAAGGAAACCTTCCTTGTACAAAACCTGCTGTGCTCATTCGCAAACTCTCTTCGTGCATAGTCTACACGCAATTTTAATTTTGCATTTACTGCAAACTTTTCTGTATCAACGTGAATAAACTGTAAAGGCTTTAGGTTTGATACGAAACAATGGGACAATTGTCGCCGACAAAAATGCGTCCCAAAAATTGATCGCGGAGTTTCTTCTCATTTTGCTCTTTTCTCCCTCCCTGTCCTTCATGTCCTCACGCAGCTTGCACTTGGTGGAAGGTGCACCGCAATCAGAATGTGAGTGATGTCACCTAGCATACAATGCATGTCTCCTAATGACCTCTTCCAGCCTTAACCTCAGAACCTGCTGATTCTGCTGATGAGGGTTACGTTGAGCCTCGCTTTGAGACGCCTAGCTTTATGGAAGGCTGGACCGACCGACAAAAAGCAGGTCAGTAAATAATAATAATAATACTTTCTGAATTCGTCAAAATGCAGATATAACTGGGGTTACTAGATTTTGCCTTTCAATTATTGTCAAATATCAAAAGAGACGAGGCAAAACCTGTTGTCGACAGACTAACAAAAATATTTCGTCGAGATATGTTGTCTGTAAGTTGGCCTACCTGCTTATTTTGTGGGTAGTTCCCGCTAAACCCCTTCCCAGCCTCTGCCGTCTGAAATAGCACTTCATATACTAAGCTTTCTGGATGCGAATACACTGACAAAAGTAATTGCCGTGTCACGACGATGGAAGCGGTTAGCTGAGGATCAGACATTGTGGCGTCAGTTGTTCATCGATCAAGGCTGGCAGTACGACCAAATGGCGATGCATATGTATTTGAGCAACCAGTCATCAACCGGCTTACGGGTACCCAGGAGGAAATTACCTGCTAATTCGCGCGTGGATGATGGATTTTCCGACGACATCGATTCTTCCATTCAGCCTTTTCTGGAACCCATACCGCTCGCTCGTTCAACAGCCTCGATATATGATCCCGCTACATCTTCAACAGCAGTACCCTCGCCTTCGACTTCTTCCAGTCGATTACGACCTTTTCGACGACCTGGAGATCTGTTTCTACGCCTCCGTCAATCGTCACGCCAAGAGACAGGACAACCATCCGTATCCTCCTCGTCGACATCCTCGTCTTCAACAGCGCTAGATGATTTTAACGATCATCTTGTAGAACCCTTGTCACACGATCTTCTCGCTGATTCATCATCATCACAGCAGCATTCAACACCGCTCAGTACTAGTAATGTCTCACGAAAATTAACCACTTTACCACCGATACCATTTCCGCTTCCTCTGTCTCTGGCTGCTCCTACTGCTGCGTCTCGATCCCAACCCTTGCTGCTCTCACAACGTCCACCGGCCCACCTACAACCATCTTTTCCCATCCGCAGCAGTGTCTCCACCACTTCTCGACCCATTTCCATATCATCAAGCGACCCTTTCACCATCAGTAATGTTGTCGTCGAACGCCCCTTTAAGAATCGACCAATGCCGCGACGCAACGTCAAGTATGACGAGACCGCCATATATCATTACGATGAGACCACAGACACTCGATTCATCAACTGGAAGCGGCTATACCGCAACAGACACCTGATTGAAAAACGGTGGCGCGAGGGTAAATGTAAGATGCGGACGTTTCCGCCAAGTAACAATATGTCTGGCGATATGCATCTTGAAGGGATCTATTGTATACAATTCGATGAAAACAAGGTGATTAGCGGCAGTCGAGATCGGAGCATCAAGATCTGGGATATGCGGACTGGCGAATGTCGGAGGACGTTGATGGGACATACCGCAAGCGTCCTCTGTCTGCAATACGACGATCGCTTCATCATCAGTGGCAGTAGTGATGCGACCATCATCCAATGGGATATAGAGACAGGGAAAATCATGCGTACTTTGTATGGACACAGCGAAAGTGTCTTGAATCTGCGGTTCTCGGGAAACTATATCGTCAGTTGCTCCAAAGATCGCACAGTTCGGATATGGGACGTCGAAAAAGGTGTGACCCTGCGAGTCTTACGTGGACATCGGGCAGCTGTTAATGCGGTCCAGTTCAAGGATAACCGCGTTGTATCTGCTTCCGGCGATCGTACCATAAAGCTTTGGGACATTGTAAGGGAACCCCAAAACAGAAGAGAAAACGATGCTAAGGTTATATGCTTTTCTCCTTTTAGGAAACAGGAGCATGCCTACGAACATTTGATTCACATAGCCGTGGCATTGCTTGCGTGGAATTCGATGGTGTTCGGATAGTGAGCGGGTCCAGCGATCAGACGATCAAAATCTGGGACGTTGAAACTGGCGAATGTTTACATACACTGGCTGGTCACACAGACTTGGTCCGAACACTCCAGCTAGATGCACGTGCTGACCGTATCATTAGCGGAAGTTATGACGGCAGCTTAAAGATCTGGTCTTTGAGTCAGGGCCGGCTGTTGCGCAACCTCAGTCGGGCTGTCGAAGGACGGTAAACATCCTTTTCACTAATGTTCTCACAATGTCACTTCTAATGGCGACGATCAACCTGTAGAGTTCTAAATCTGCAATTCGATTACGCCCGCATTGTGTGCTGTTCCAATTTAGCCAAGATTGTCAAATATGACTTTGCACACGGAATAGATACGCAATTCCTCATGTAAAAACTGCGTTCCTGATTCTTCCAACTTGCTTTTCTAACAGGGTTTCTTTCAGAAGATGAGTCAGTCTCAGATATGACTGTCTTTTTTTTGTCCCGACAAATCGCATTTCATTATTTGTTTTGCTGGGCATGTCTGAATCTTGCTTATCTTTTCCTCTTGAAACTTTCACCTGAAGTCTTGTACATATATAGCCCCCTTTTATAAAGAAGACCTTGTTATACCTGACATCATGGAAGACCTTCGAGTTACTGGTTACAATGCACTGCTTACGCCTGCGTACTTGCAGGAAGAATTTCCTGCTGTATGTATTTGTTTAGTGACTTGCGATCCTGATGGATGAGCCGAACACTGACGCGAGTTTATTTGCAACTGTAGAGTGAACGATCAAAAGAGACTGTTCGCAAAGCCCGTGAAGAGGCATCCGCTATTATTAACGGCAAGGATGACCGATTAATTGTTATTGTTGGCCCATGCTCTATCCACGATGTTGAAGCTGCCAAAGATTACTGTAAGCCTAAAGATACAAAGCCACAGTAGATGAGGGGATATTAAAGATGACGATCAGGTCAACGATTGCTCCAGGTCAAAGAGCGTTTACAAGGAGATCTTTTGATTATCATGCGATCGTACTTTGAGAAACCCCGGACAACCGTTGGTTGGAAGGGTCTGATCAATGATCCTGATATTAACAATGGGTAAGAAGAGAGAGAGAGCCAACCCCGGCATGCGCTTGGTTATTGACAGGTTGGGCGCGAAAGGTACAATATCAACAAGGGTCTGCGCATCGGACGCAAGTTGCTCTGTGATCTGACGGATATGGGTATGCCTGTGGCCGTCGAGCTCTTGGACACCATTTCACCACAATACCTGGCGGATCTGATTTCGTGGGGCGCCATTGGCGCGCGCACGACCGAATCGCAGCTGCACCGTGAACTGGCGTCTGGCGTGTCGTTCCCGGTCGGGTTCAAGAACGGCACGGACGGTAACGTGCGGATTGCCATTGATGCCATTAGCTCGGCCTCGTCGCCACACCATTTCCTCGGCGTCACCAAGAGCGGCACCGTCAGCATCACCCACACCACCGGCAACCCTGACTGCCATGTCATTCTTCGTGGCAGCAACGCCGGACCCAACTATGGACCCGAATTCGTGGCGAAGGCCAAGGCTGACCTGACCAAGGCCGGTCTGCGGCCGAACGTCATGATCGACTGCTCGCACGGTAACTCGAGCAAGGACCACCGCAACCAACCCAAGGTCGCCCAGAGCATCGCGGACCAGCTCAAGGCTGGAGACGACCATATCATTGGCGTCATGATCGAATCGCACATCAATGAAGGCAAGCAGAGTGTCCCGCCCGAAGGCCCTGCTCATCTCAAATACGGCGTCTCGATCACGGACGCATGTGTTTCCTTCGAGACCACGGTCGAGATGCTGGATAACTTGGCGGCCGCAGTCAAGGCACGACGAGCTGCTGTAAAGACCAATGGTCACGCTTGAAAAAAGTACTATAATCTTCTACCCTGACTTCCCTTGACATGAACATCCCTTCTTTCGACGCACAGCCTTTCATGGGCGGAGAGAAAAAAAAGAGAGAGACCATAGATTTCGTTACCTATCAACTTGTCTTTTTTGCATATTTATTATCATTTGTCTTTCAACAGGGAAAGAAACAAAAAAGTTCCATTTGCTCTAGACAAAAGAGGTTCTGTTAGCTTGAAATAATTTGCTCTGTGATCTGTGGATTTTTCGTCCGTGAATAAATGGATAAGATCGAACATAAAGATGAGTATGAACAACGCATTGTACAGGTTTACTTCTTTTTCGCATGAAGTCATTTCAGGCAAATGAATTGGAGCTTATTGCACTCAGCTTTCTTTCTGACTCATTATTCTCTCGAAGAAAGAAAGCAATACTGTGCACATTCATCTTAAACAGACAGTCAGCTGGTTTATTCACCCAAACAGCTCCTTGTACCTAGCGAGGAGTTCATAAGAACTCCCTGGATTATACCTCTTTCTCGTTTGCCACATACCAGGGAAAGAGGGGGGATACTGTTCATCCCTATATACGCTTACCACCTACTATAATGTTCTCCTGCAAAGGGAGTGTGGCAATGAGAATACCGAAAAAGTTGTCAATAAGGTTATAACAAGTTTAAGCCGTGGACCTCCATCCATTTTACGATGATAATAGTACTTAACGGATGTCGATGGACTTTTGAACTGGACTAAGCATGGCCAGGTTCTCGTGAACGTGTTTCATACCTATATAGACGTTGGTCGAAAAATACGCCTTGACCAAGCCAGCGTTCACTCTCGGTTATCTCGGGCACCGCTGATGCTATACCCTGAGGTAGCGTATGATGGATGGGTCGTCTCAAGTTTGTCGCCAACACAACTTGATGAATGAAATCCAATGCTTCATAAAATTGGCGCCACCGTAATCACGTTACGCAGGCATTGTGCAATGCTACACAAAATCGCACTGGTCTTATGGAGTTTTCACATGCTATGTTATCGATGAAAATAGTCGTAAAATGAAACCGTTCTACAACAAGAAGACGGATGCGATGGCTAACCTCCTACGATGATGCCATAAGGGTTAAGACGAGGAGTAACTATTCGATGGAGGGGGGACAAAGTGATGCATGCAAGGAGCAAGTATCAGACCCGGTTACCGGATAGGACATGCATTTCCCCTCCCTATGTGGCAAACTTGTTACGCAATGTACAAGTGGCTAGTGGGGGACAAGGTTCTCGATAAAGTCAAATTCGAAGCCTTGAAACGTCGTTGGCATGCGCAATGCGTTCCGTTTCATGCATATGATTATTAATATGCATCCCTAGGCTGGCACATATCACCGAAAATCCCAGTCAAAGAGATCTGATTATGAGTGTAAAATTGATCGCTTAGTGCTTGCTGCCTGTAGCGTTGGATAGAACTAAAGCAGTTTTCGCTATACATTCCACAATATATCTCAAGTCGGCGTGGAAAAAAGTTGATATGCAGAAGGGCAAATCCATGATATCATGGCCCTAGCAGGAGAGAGAGAGTTAGTTAAGGAGCTGAGTGGCCAGATTCCTTCTTGTTACACCTTCTTTCCTTTTTACTGCCCCATTCTTCTTCTTCTTCTCGTATATAGTTTTTCGCTTGTTTCTTATTGATGGCAACACTCGAAAGAGAAGCACCCAAAAAGCCGACAACGTCTCGTCAGGTATGTCGGCTGCGACAGTTCTGTACTCAGTTTAGTTTATTAAACGTGGGTGTAGTCAACACCGCCACCACAATGCTCAAATGACGAAACTATGACCAGCATTACGACGGACGATCTCGACATGGAGCAGTTAATGTTGGAACCAATGGTGTACGACGACGACGACGGATGGGTAATGACGGCAACGGCAGTCCGAAAAGAAACCCAACAAGTAATAATACTTGCTTATACTTCGAAGCGGCTTGTCTCATTCATAGATCCCCCTTTCGTAGACTTCTGAAGCGCTTCAAATGCTTGATCGCGCGTGTCTTTGCGCTCTTGACCACTTGCTGCGCCAAATTGTTGAAGAGAACGCGTTGAATCATCCTATCCAGCCTATGCCGAACCTTCTACAGTCGCTTGCACATAGCACGCGCTGTTTGAATCATGCACTGCCAGTCAACAATGCCATCTCGCATGATACCATCCTTGCTGATATAGAACGACTGATGACCGAGCCGCGCCATTTCTGGACTACACCTCACAGCGCGCAACTGTGCCGCACTTTGGTCGAGCTCGACTCTCTTATTCTTTCTATACAACCAGACTGCTCCCTGAATGATGCAGACGTGCAGCAGCAGCACACGGATATTCGGCAAGCCATCGCAGAATTCCGGAAAGCGCAGCTGACAATCGACAGTGCCATTTGTAGTAAATTAAGTCATTTGATCAACGTATTGGATGCACTCGTGGCAACAACAACAACCGACAATCATGGCGCAATGATAATACAAGACTTGCCGCCAGCGTATGACGATCAGGCGTCCGTGAACAATGACGAAAAGCTTCCAGAATACGAGGATGAAAGCGAGCCCTTACTTGCGAGTGAAAAAAACGAACACGAATTGGACCGGGTGATATCGGCTGTCGATCGATTATCGAGTGTGACGCCACGTTTCGATAACCAGAGAGTCTCAATGAGGAGACGGCAGCCTCTCGCTATGGATCATCACCATAAACCTTTGTACGACTCGATTTACAAATCAGCTGAGCGAGTGCAGCAAAAAAAGTCTGGTCGTGCAGCAACAATGGCCAAGCTCTTGGACAGCGGTCGCTCAATCTTTCATCACCAGGTATTTGGATCCCCGCCATGGTATACATATAAAGCCGAGATCCGGTCGGTTTATTCACTGCATCCTCCTCCTCCTTCTTCTTCTTCTTCTTCTTCTTCTTTTCCTATTCCAATGGTTTCTTTCCAGGACCGGTCTCTACACAAAAAGCAGCAATCCTCCATCGATGACATCACGGACTTGCTGGCCAAGTCCTTGAATCGACCTCGGTTCAACAAGCAACGATTCCATCTCACGGCAGACAAGGAACGGGATCTATTCATGACCAATCTCTTGAACAAAGTCGATCGGCTTGAAGGCAGACGTCTCATCAACCAAGACGCAGAGCATAAACCTCGGCTACGACCGGAAGACGAAGAAGAACTCGATTTCATCCTCGGTCAACTCTGCAGAGCAAGACTCGCACAATTGGACAACCAAAGAGCTGCGTTCTCTCCACTCGTACCATCCTAATCTGATACATACACAATGCTCACCCTTCCCCTTTACCATTCCCCACTCCCCCCCTTGTGAATAGTTTTGTATGTGAAGACAAAAGACAGAGGTTCAGCGTGCTGCCCATCTTTTGCTCTTCTTCTTGGTCAGTTTAGAATTACCTATTCGCCTCTCTAAATACAGTTTTGCTCTCCTCGATGGATCTGCATAATTTCTTTTGCCGCCTTTGCCTATGTGTCTGACTCCTTGGATTTCGATCGCCAAGAGAAATGCTCACCCACGTGGCATTGATCTTGAAATAAACGCAAATTTCGGCGTTGTAGCAGTGGTAACGTAAATGGCTGCGCTGGTGCTTCTTAATTCCAGGAGAAAGTTCGTGGTTAAAAGGGCCTCCTTTGGGGAAAAAAGAAGGAGAAAAAACATTGGAGGTCACACACGGGATGCTTTCCGACTTGCTCTCCTTTTTGTGATCTGTTAAAGGTACTCTACAACATCTAGTTCGCTATTATCATTAATCATTTCGTAATACTCGTACATTAACTGCAAGTCATCACTAGACTGCACAGTCAATAGAATAATCTCATGAGCACAGAGAGAGAACCTTACCTTTCTTTATTGGCCTTTTTATCCTGGGGAAAAGGCCATGCCAGGTTCCGGAATTCCGTGGAGCGAATAGTTTCTGGCCTATCAGTATGTCGCTGCAGCAAGTTCAGTCAGCCAGTCAGTCCCTTACCAGCAATGTTCCATACTCACCTTTTTTGCAAACAGAAAAAGTAATAGTAGCATAAGCACGATGGACAAGAGGGCAGCACGCCAAACAAGAGGCACGTAGGAGTTTGGGTTGTGGTCGTCGTCATCTTTTTCTGCTTGATGTTGAATGGACGCAAACAATATCCCAATCCCTTAAAGGAGGTGGGGCGTGAACACAGGCAAATTCTTCTCACGCACACAACAAGACGAACTTGCCTCTGTAAAAGAATACGGTGGTCATTGTCCATATCACGATAGGAAATCTGCGTATCGAGAACCATTGTCGCATCCGGGTCGACAAGGCATAGATAGCGGTCGCAAGTAGAATAACAAATAATAACGGCAGCTTGATATCTATTGGGCTCTCTATGTGAGATATACTGCGTAAAGGGCTGGCTAGTGGCCGTTGCTTGCTTACATATCCAAGAGACGATGGATCGCCTCACCGACAGCAGCACCGAAAGATACTGTTGCCGGATCATACTTAGGTCACGCTGAAGAAACCGGATCTCTTGTCCCACGTCTTGAACCATGTCAGACAGGCTATGGTTGACCTGTTGCATTGCACTTTGCCAGCGATGGCTGAATTCGTCTTGTACTTCCTTTTAACAAAAATAAAAAAGGTGGAAAAGAGCCGCTTTTTCTTTAATGAAAAGAAGTTACCTGCAGATAACGCCATCCGCCGTACATTTGTTGCTGGACTTGACGCATCGAATCCAACCCGACATGCAAATGATCTATCTCGCCCGCAAAGCGGTTTGCTGTCTGTTTGGACAGTGGAGCTGAGTTGAGTGTATCGAACTCGTTCTTGAGAAACAAACTTACATTGACAAGAACTTGCTCGGTTTGGTTTCCTAGAGCATGCAATCGATGCCGAGTCAACTCATCAAGTGCCACAAGCAACTCCATTTGGTTCTGGAGTGACCACTCAGTCCTTTGCTGTATTGACGATAGAGAGTCCGAGAGCTCTTCTAGGCCATAAACCGTTTTCATCTGGGCATTCTTTTTGAAAAAGATACATTGAGATCAGGAATAATAAAAGCCCTCTGTGTAAAGTGACAAACCTCAATATCCATATTCAACTGTTCCCACAATTGACGCTGCGCGCCTTGGATATACGCTAGATGATCCATTTCCTGTTGCTGCCATTCTGCCATGATCTTCTGCTGCGCCCGCAGAACGCCAAAGTTATGCAACTGCTGGGCTGTCATGTTTCTGTAGAGTCTGCTTAAAAGGTCTCTTGAATGTATTAATTCCACCCTCCCATGCCACGCTACTCGCATCTGGACAGGCGTACCTCTTTCCAATGGAAATCGCATGGCATGGCACATGGTTTCTGTCACCAAGTAAGCCGTCTCGTTAAGTTAAGATAGATTCAAAAGAATATACCAGCATCCCGAAAATATCCTTTGTCAATAAAGATAAGTTAATCGATGAGAAATGGAATGAAGAGGGGCCTGTAAATACCGCTATAAGAAGTCCATGTCTGAGGGACAGTGGCTAGTTGCCTACATAAATCAATGGAGCAATAAGCATACCGTATGAGATAGTTAGTAATCATAGGACTTGCATAATACAGGGTTGAACACGCTTATCAGATGTCTTTGCTTCTATGCAGTCCAATGGAACAGGTACGTCAGCGGTAGCTAGCTCACACAGCGCAAATCTCAAGGCGACTAAAGAAGAAAGAATCAGGCTATTGGACCGGGGCCCGGGGGGTTACAGCATTCAACTGATACAGTACACTTTGTTCTATCTTGATCTCGAGCAGCAACAGAATCGCATCCGTACTGCAACTCCGCGATAGCCTCTTTGAAGCATTCCTCCTTTTTAAGTTGCATTGACCGGAGCACCTCTGGTTCGGTTACCAAGTATGAACGCTCTGTTTATCGAGAACGAACGAAACTTACGAAGACCATGTTCCACGGCCGCCTTGCCACCTTCAGACAACATAAACATGCTTTCCAACTGATCTAATCACAAACCACAAAACGTCAGTCGTTTGATCAATCAAAAGCTTCCGTGCATTCTCTACGTTGAAGCATCCAAAGGTTGCTCTGCTCCTTGTCTTTTGCGATTGTATCATCCTTGGAAAGAAGAACGGCGCCGATTCTATCAACCCATTGATTCGACAGCAACAGGGCTGTACTGCAAGGAACAATAAGCAAAACAATGACGAAAAGGTTCATTTTCTGACAACAAAAGAAAAGGAAGTACTGTAGATTACGAAAATTTCTGGATACTGGGTTTTCCGTCTGTTTTGGTGCTGCTGGCAGCGAGCATTTTGCAGGATTTTCATTTTTCATTTCGCTTTTTACTAAACGATGTTTAGCATAAAGTATCTGTCAATATGACGAAGACGCATCAGTGCACCGTCATAAAGTTTTAAATAACTCTTTTTGCTCCAGTTATGCCACATCGACAATACTCAGTATCTCTCGTTGATAATGACGAAGAACGCATCAGTGCATCGTCATAATGTTCTAGATTTTGTCTTTGCAAGTGTCTACTACAATCATGCCATGTAAGATGTCTCGGCCACGATAGATATCCTCTCTGTTTAATCATCGTCTTTTTGTATCTTTCGAGCGAATCAGCGCTAACTACTAAAAATTGCTGCGCCCAGTAGCTGCAGCTTGCCGACAAAGAGCAGCTGTCTTCCTTTCTTTCGAACGTGCCTGCTAGCGACTTGCTGCTAAAACCGCCAATATTAAAGGAATAGCATCCTTCTTCACTTTCTGGATTGCAGCCTGGATTTTTGTGCTAAGCCGGTGTCCTACATTCGGTGAAGTTAGAATCTTTGTTAGAGATACTTGTAGCTCGGAGACATATACTACAAACGCTTTTCACATATCAAGCTTTCCTTCACGATGAAGTTGATCCTTCATCATGGCGCGGCTTACCAGCAAGGACCTGAGCTTAGCCTTGGCGTTCTGACGCTCGCGCTCGGCTTTCTTCTTCGCCGCTTCTTGTAACTCGGTGGAGGACTCTCTCCACCGCTGCCCCTCAGTGGTGCCGAGCACGCGTTCAATGCGGCCAACGTTGCTTTCAGCTGTTTGCGTTTTCTTGTCGAGCTGGCTGCAGGCGCTGTAGATTTGCAGCTTGCTGGTCATCATCTTGACAATCCTGCATGCTTCGCTCAAGCTGCATTCGAGCATCACTGTGGATATTCATGTCAACCCATGATTCAAAGTAAGAATTCAAAAGAAAGCATTAAGCACTGGTGACTTACACCAAAGAAAACAGCGCTTTAAGCTCCTCGTAATACTTGACGTGGAGGACATCCTGTCTCCGCGAGCTTTCGCTTATGTCCACATTGGACTCAAGGACTAGGACACCGCTAACATAGCGAGGCCATTGCGCTTCGAAAGCGTTATTTTCCATAGTTGGAGCGTGCTGCTGACGACATTGATTTTTGAAAATGCGACACATATTTTTAAAAGAGCGACATTCATTTTCCATGGCAGCGCCATTACAGGGCTTGGGCTTCAATCAGACGGGTCCCGTTGAGCGTTGCCGAACGAAGCTGCCAATTATGGAGGGGACGATCAACAATACATCTACTTCGAGGTAGAATACAACTAGGTAAAAACTCAATTACATTGTAACAATTAACGCGTCGAAGTTCTTTTGATCCGTTACTGGTAACACGGACAATTGATAGGCTCGGTGCAACATTGTTCCGATTTTCAGCAGAATTTTTCTTTCAGGTTTGGCAGATCAAGCGCTGATCGATCACACACAATGACAGACGTCGCGTCAAAACCAAAGAAAGCAGCCCAAGCGGTCTCTGGTGACGCGCTTGAAGACGATTTCTACGTCGAAGAGAAAATCGAAGACGGCAGCGATGAGGCGCAAAGCAGCGGCGACGACGAAGAACAAGCGACGACCGGCTCTAAGCGGAAAGCAGCAACAACCACTACAGAAAGCAAAAGCAAAAAGAAGAAAATAAAGAAAAAGAAAAAGGTGCGGTGATCTGCTGTCATTCACCGTTGCAGAATATTCATTCAAGGAAAAAAAAAGACATTGGCCAGTGATCCCTTTAGCGATCTTTTCCATGTCTTCAAGGCGGATGTTGCTACACAGTATGCCTACGTACAAGATCGCCAGCGTAAAGCATTGCCCGACCTGTCCAGTGTCGAGCTTGAGGAGCAAACCTTACCGGAATCGCAATTTGTCGACAATGCAAAGTTCAAACACCCAGAACACCCGCTTGAATCCCTCCCTGATTATGTAAAGTATGGCGTCATGAAGCACAAGCAACTAGCAACAAAGCCAGAGGTACTCGCGAGTCCGACGGTATTGGTCTTGACACACGCTGCAATGAGAGCTGCTGATCTCTGCAGGTAACAAACGGTTTTTGCGGGCAAAAAAGTAGAAAGGGAGAGTCTAATGAGCACATTATCAGACCCCTTCGCCAGTGTTCGCCAGGAACCAAAGTCGCAAAACTGTTTGCCAAACACTTCAAGTTCGAACAACAAGTTCAGTTTTTACAACATGAGCCATTTCATATCGGCGTAGGAACGCCCAATCGCATAAAGACTCTTGTCGAACAAGGTAGGTTTTTATTATTGTATGCTTGATGTTCTGTTCGATATGATGGCTTATTGCAGTGTTTCAGGTCACTTAAAGTTAGATCATCTTCAACTGGTCGTTGTAGACTCAGAGCGAAACCCAAAGCGATTTACCATTTTCGAAAATGACGCTGTAAGAAGCGACTTGTATATCTTTCTAGGCACATATATTGCTCCTCGCATGCAAAAAGGTCAAACAAAGCTGGGTCTTTTCTAAATTTCAGACACGCTTCGCCAGGATTTCGTTCTTGTGGTCGCGCATTTCAGACGTATCAATCTCCCGGAACCCGCCTGTGATACTGGCTGTCTTGGCTTCAAACACCTTGTCGCTGCGGTCCAGGAGACGTTCAAGGTCCTCGTCTGAAATCACCTTGTCTCCCTTTGAAACAATCTGCACCTTTTCCTCGTCTTCGGAAGCCAGGATCTCGGCAAGCTCTCGGATCGTGTTCTCTTGTTCACGTTTCGCTGACGCAGTCACTGGTGTCCTGAATTTACCCTTCTGGATCACGAGCTTTTCCAGGCGTCGCTTGGCTGTCGCTCTTTCCAACATTTTGGCTTCCACAGTGTTTGCAGTGACAAAGCGATAAATAAGTACTGGTTTGGTTTGCCCAATGCGGTGCACACGATCCTGAGCTTGAAGATCCATTTGAGGATTCTATACGCGTCTTTCAGTCATATGCCATTCTAACTAATTAACTAACTAACTAACTAACTAAGGCTTTCTTACCCAATCACTGTCAAACAGAATAACCGTATCAGCTGCTGTCAGATTGATACCAAGGCCACCAGCACGTGTCGAAAGCAAAAAGAGCTTCTTGTCGCTCTTTGGGTCATTGAATTCTTCAATTTGCTCTCGCCGTGCCTCTTGCGAGACGCTGCCATCCAGCCTGCAAATAGGCCATCCCTTGACATAGACAGCCCAATCCTCAAGGATATCGAGCATCTTTGTCATTTGCGAGAACACCAACACCTTGTGATCACGCGCAAAAAGCTCCGTAAGCAACCGGTCAAGGAGCAGCACCTTACCCGACTGGGCAGCCAACTGGTCATTCAGCACAGGTGCATTGGTCTTGGGGTCGATCGGCCAGTCAAACAGGAACGGATGGTTGCACACCTTGCGAAGCTGCATAACGATATTCTGCAAATGCAGACCATTGACTTGTTTAACTGGAGTTTTGGCATTGAGTCCTTGTTCCTTTCCAGAGTACATATAAACGCAACTTACTAGCTGCTGTCATTTCCTGTTGCTTATCTGCATTCGAAGTAGGCGTAGCATTCTCGTCGGTAGTGGTCTTTTCAAGTTCTTTAAAGAACTGACGGTCTGACTTTTCTTTATAGTCGACGGGCTTTGTCGAGCGACCCGTCTTCTTTCGTGCATTATCATCACCCTCTGCTTCTTCTTGTTGTTCCTCCTCTGTTGGCTTCTCTTCACTGCTCATTCCGTTCGTTTTCCGTCGTATCAAATAATCCCGCAGATCACGTTTCAATATCGCATCGTACAGGTTTTTCTGCGCTTGTGTCAAAGGTGCATACAGCAGATACTCTTTCTTTTTTGGCAACGACTGCTCAACTGATCTTTCACATTAGTAACGACCACCAAGAATCGTGCCATAATCTACTGCTTACCATCTGTTTTTAACCGACGCAGCAAGAAAGGCTGCAGGATTGTGTGCAAACTCGAGACAATCCGATCCTCCTCTTCTTCTTTTATGATTCGATCTTGACCGCTCTTTTCATTAAGGTCAGAAAAGTTGAACCTAGGTCAAAATAACCATGAGTTACATATTATTAGTCGCGATGTAGAAAAAGAAAAAGATTATTACCATGATTGAAACATGTCAAGGTCATCAAAGATATCAGGAAGTAAAAAGTTGAGCAGACTCCATAGTTCAGCCAAGTTGTTCTAGTATAATTTGCTGGTTTAGCCACACGACGAGATACTTCAATAAACTGCCGCTGCTGACTGACCTGTAAAGGTGTACCCGTCAAAAGGAGGCGGTTAGCACTGGAATAGGACTTGAGCTCTTTGATCAATCTGCAGTTGAGGTTCTTGATCCGGTGCCCTTCATCCACCACAATATATTTCCAGTTGTAGCGTTGCAGATACTTTCGGTCATTCATCACGATTTCATAGCTCGTTACGATGATAGGGAAATCCGGCGCTGTCTCCTTCTTTTTGGGCATCTTTCGGTTGATCATATGCTGACGCTCTTCTTTGGTGCCATGATACAACAGAACCGGTATCGATGGCGTAAATCTTGCGACCGAAAATGTCAGCGTGCATTCTGCCTACTACTCTATACGCTAATAAATACCTTTTAAATTCGTTGACCCAGTTCGCCAACGTCGACAATGGTGCCACAATAAGATAAGGACCAGACACTTTCATTTCCTTCAAATGAGCAATAAATCCGATCGTTTGCAGAGTCTAATAGACTTGTAAGTCCTGTTTTTCCCCAGCGCACTACTAGTGTCATTACCTTTCCAAGACCCATCTCGTCAGCAAGAATGCCATTTAGACCGTTCTCCCATAAACTGATCAGCCATTCAACGCCTGCTAACTGATAATCGCGCAAGACTCCTCCTGTGACCAATGCAGGCTGTCGTGTCGATACAGAGGCCTTTGTGGTTTTATTCTCCCTGAGACTGTAGCGCTCGTTTTGGATCGCTTTGCCAACATTGTCGTCTGATTGCTTTCGCCGCTTCACATCCTAGCAATAATGTTTAAGCCTTTCCGTCCTAAAAAGTCAAAGGGCAACAGTTTCACTTACCTCTTCGTTCAAATATTCCTCCAATTTGTAATCTGCATCATCCACTTTACGCTTCCGCGTTACTCTCCCACGTCGTGTTGTCGTATCTGCTGCAGGTTGATTTTGCGACTTGGCTGCCCTTTCCCTGGCCTCTTCCTGCTGTCTCGCAAGCTTCTGGCCCAAGATAGTTGCATAAGCACTCGACTTTTCTAGCAAAAAGTGCAGACGCTTCATGCGTTGTTCTTTGATCGCGCTGTTGAACTGCGTTTCCGCCTGTTGTCCGACATCCATTATCTTACTGCAACAAACAGTGTCTCAGGTGTCATACTACCTCTTCCTGAAGCCGTCGTTCGTGTTCCTTTTGAGTCTCTTCCGCAAGTTTGGCTTCTTCCTCCACCATGGCCTGAGTTACTGCCTCGCCCACAGCAGCCTTATTCTCGCTGCTGCCCTCCATTTCTTCGGGATCGCTTGTCGCTGGCGTCGTGCGCTCCGCTGATACCTTTCATGTAGGTGCAAAAAACGTTAGACGACCATCGATCAGGGGATTGTCAAAAAACAGCAATTGCGCGTGTACTTTTCACGCGCTAACTCTGAATTTCTCTTTTTTTTCCTGTCTATAGACATACAGGCGACTCTGAAAGTATGGGCGATTCACCTTCGACGACTGTCGGTTTTTCCTCCGTCATGGCAGAATGAATGAGCTAATGAGAAAGAAGTTGCCTCTGTTTTCTGGCAGAAAAAAAAAGTCTCCCGCGCTGTTTGAAAATAAGAAGCAGAAAATGCTGCCACCAACGGGATTCGTCGCATAGATCTGTTACTGATTTGCGACCATGAAACTCGATATCTAGATATTGCATTACAGAGCTCAGATGATGCTGCCAGCTGTCAGTTTCCAAAAAGTATATAGCTGTATAATCTTATGAGATCCTAATCTTTATATCTGCTTGACCAAGAAATGGGCAGTAAGAAGCACTATCACTGCTTGCGCAGCATATTTCGCGCAGCCACGACACGGCGGCAGTTATAAAATAGCGGGCTACTTGGCGAAAAGGAACCCTATTGTTCGAGGACAGAGCAATGGAGAGGGTGCGCTGTTTGAAAATGGGGCAAAAAGAGGTGTTTCCAAAAATTTTCAATGGTAACTGATCTGTCCAAGATTTACCAACCATGAAGCTCGATGCAAAGGCATTGCGTTATATGACTCCAGATGAGTTCCGAGTGCTGACAGCTGTGAGTTTCAAAAGCGGCCTGCTTGTGTTTAACGAGTTTTTAATCTGTGTACGATTGGCAAGAAAGGTCGAAATGGGCAGTAAGAACCACGAGGTTGTCCCGACAGCATTGATTGCGCAGATCGCGCAATTACGACACGGTGGCAGTCATAAAATAGTGGGCGATTTGGCAAAAATGAACCTTATTGCGCGAGTACAGAATGCCAAATGTATGATTATTTTTACGCACCCAGCCTTTTATTTAGACTCTAAACCGCCAATTTGTTATTAGACGATGGCTATCGCCTGACATACGGGGGCTACGACTACTTGGCTTTAAAAACGTTCGCAAAGAGAGGCACGGTTTATTCTGTTGGAAACCAAATTGGCGTTGGCAAGGAATCCGGTAAACGAACTTTTGTATGTGTCCGCGCTTTCATGTTGGCTTATACTGTATGAAAAAGATATCTACGTTGTAGCAGATGAGGAAGGAAATCAACATGTGTTAAAGCTTCAGCGGTTGGGTCGCGTGTCGTTTCGAACAATCAAATCGAAACGAGACTATTTACAAAAGCGTAAATCGGCTTCCTGGATGTACATGTCGCGCCTGGCAGCTATGAAGGAATATGCGTTTATGAAAGTTTTGCATGAACATGGATTCCCTGTACCGGAACCTATCGATATCAACCGGCATTGCGTGGTAATGGAGTTGATCGATGCTTATCCATTGTAAGTTTGGGTGTCGAGTGCTTGTGTGAGCTATGCATAGGCTTAAAGAAACAAATTGCAGGAGGCAGATTGATGAAGTTGGTGATCCTGGGAAGTTGTACTCTGATTTAATGAACTTGATTGTACGGCTGGCGCAGCATGGCCTGATCCATGGCGATTTCAACGAATTCAATATTCTGGTGAAATCGAATGGCGAACCCATCCTTATCGACTTTCCGCAAATGGTTTCCACTTCACATCCCAATGCCGAATAGTAAGTTTGATACCGAAATGTTATCATAATGTTGATAACTCTAATACAGCGTGTTAGCTATTTCAACCGCGACGTGGAATGTATTCGGACCTTCTTCAGACGTCGATTCGGATACGAGAGCATGCTTTATCCAAAATTCAAATTAGACGTGAACCGTGAGTTTAGTCTGGATGTACAGGTGGCGGCCAGTGGTTTCAGTAAAAAGATGCAAAATGAATTAGAAGCTGTAAGTTTGTGCTTTAAGAACTCTTCTTCCCGTTTTTCTCGATCTGAAGAAAAAATGTAGTATCAAGAAGAAATCCGACAAGAGGAAGGTGACGAAGAAGAAGAAGAAAGCGATGAGGATCAACAAGAGTCAAGTGACGTTTCTGATAAAGAAGGGACTGATATACCCGATTCTAAAATGCTTACCGAAGAAGAATTGGCGCGGGTAAGTGGCTCAATTACTTTTATCTCGAAAGCGTCATCTGATGTTATGAATAGATCAAACTACAAGATCTACGTCTTGGAAATACAGAATCTATTGTTGATGACAATGACGACCAGACTGAGAAAGAGGAATCAGATGAAGAAGAGTTAGAACAATTTAACAATAGAGAATACAAGGCACATAGAGACGTCGTAAAGCCAAAACCCAGGAGAAAGAAGACAGAACCCCTGAGTGAAGATGTTATCAAGGAACGTGTTTCGAGGTCACTCCGTAACCAAAGCAGTAGACAAAACCATAAGCAACTGGTTCGGAGGAACCAAGAGAAAGGAAGAACGAAACGGAAAAACCGCGATGTAGTAAAAAGCGCCACCCGCGGGTCTGGTGGCCTCTTTGACTAGAAAACGTATCATAAAGTTTTATTAGACCGTTTTCTCGTATATTGTCATCTTTACTTATTACGTGTTAAGCTAGAGCCAAAACAGGACAGTGGGCTGGGTTTGTAAGAACAAATCAGGCAGAAAGCAAGTCTTGCCTCTCCGCTGGCTTGTGTGTCAAGTTGAATTCTTTTCGTCCCCTTTTTAACCAAGAGCATAATGACTGGGTCAATGCCATTAAGACCTTCTTCATCTATGGTGCCGCATCAGTATATAGCACAGGATTCCGTTGCACCGAGAGGACTCAGTATTGCACAGCAGCGAGAAATTGCAGTGGCCCAAGCTCAGGCAGCTTCGCTTGATCGTCCTTACCGTCCGACGACCAAGCCGTTCTCTGGTTCGGCATCTTTATATGTTGGAGAGCTGGATCCACAAGTCCACGAGAAAACGCTTTACGAAATATTCAGCGCAGTGGGACCTGTCGAAAGTGTACGTGTGTGCCGTGATGCCATCACTCGGCGCAGCCTCGGTTATGCTTTTGTGAATTTTAAGGAACAAGTAGACGGTATGTACCTCTGACAATCCCCCTCCTTTCTTTGTTTTGCTAAGCCAGCCGACCGATCAGGCGAACGAGCACTGCAGGCGCTCAATTCCACACTGATTCTTGGCAAGCGTTGCAGGATCATGTGGTCGCAGCGCGATCTTGCCAAGCGGAAAATGTCTGGAGGCAACATATTTGTCAGGAACCTGGACCCGTCGGTGACGACCAAGGCACTCCATGATACGTTTGCGCAATACGGAAGCATCCTTTCCTGTAAGGTTGTGACCGACATGCACGGGCAATCGAAAGGTTACGGCTTTGTACATTATGATACCATGGAGGCCGCAGAGAACGCAATACAGCATGTGAATGGCAAGATGCTTTACGACAGGGAGCTGTAAGTTTTATAAACTGCAGAGACTTATTTGACAAGTGATTCATATTCGGACCGTCGTCTGAAGCTTTGTAGGCCACCACATACCCAAACGTGAACGACAGCAGCAGCAGCAGCAGCAGCGCACTGAGGATAAGCAGCAACAACAACAAAAGTTCACCAATGTGTATGTCAAAAATCTCATGCCGGACATCAAGGAGGAGGAACTTAAAGAGCTGTTTGGAGGATTTGGGCCTATTGTTTCAGTCATGATTCAGCGTGATGAGAACGGCAATTCGAAAGGATTTGGATTCGTAAACTTTGAAAGGCACGAAGATGCAGAAAAGGCAGTCTCACAGATGAATGATACTGAGTATATTGGGAGACGCTTGCTTGTTTCTCGTGCGCTGAAAAAATCAGAACGTGAGGACGATGCTATCCGGAGGCAGCAGCAACAGGATTATTATCAGCCTCGCTATCAACAGCAACAACAAGTACAGTCATTGCAACATCCTTCGCATCCCTTGCATCAGACAAAACAACAGCAACAACAGCAGCAGCAGCAATATTATATGCATCCTTCTCCGCACTATCCGCAATCACATGATAGCAGAATCGAGAATAAGCATAATCGGTACCAAGGAAATCTTTACATAAGAAACCTGGATGACGAGGTGGATGACCAACGGCTACGCGAGGAATTCTCGAAGTTTGGCGTTATAACGAGTGCAAAAGTCATGAGAGATGACAAGGTATATTCACTTGAATACGAAGCACTAGTTCGAGAGACGTAACTTTTGCCGACGTTAGGGTCAATCGAAAGGCTTCGGCTTTGTATGTTTCAGCTCTGTCCAGGAGGCGAATAAGGCAGTAGCAGAAATGAACGGACGCATGATTGCGTCCAAGTCGATTTACGTTGCCCCAGCGCAGCGAAGAGAGGATAGGCGTCATATTGCGGATATGGCGCAACGAAGCAACAATCAACTGCATCTTCAGCAGGTAACGGGGCCCCTCCAATGAATAGGATAACAACAGATTGACTTGCCTAGAATCTAGCCCTTCATGCCCATGCCTGTTAACGGCTATATACCTGGACCACCAGTCTATTATGATTACACAAATACCGCTGCTGTATATCCGCAACCAGAGATGGTCCCGTCTGCTGCTGCAGCAGCAGCAGGACGGCCGTCTCGTGCAAGTTGGTCTCACGCGCCTACCCCTTACATGAAACACGGTTACCACATCGCAACAGGTCCAGTACCTGCTGCTGCCTATATCAATTACCTACCACCCAATGCTGCCCCGACTCGACCAATATATCAACCTGTCGTGGATAGCAATAATAATAGATCAGCTACGGGAATGGTGCCGTCGAACGCAGAAGACCAAGTTTCACAGGCACAATCCGCTAAGAACCAAGAAGAACAAGCATCCAATGAACAACAACAAAAGGAAGAAGAGGCGGTTGCATTTGAGTCTAAACCGGAAGAAGAACAACCGCTGACTCTGGAAATGCTTGCAGACTACTCACCTGAAATGCAAAACCAACTACTGGGTGAACGCATATATGCGGTTGTGTAAGTGCTGTGCCCTTTTTTTCTTTTACTGTTGGGATTTTGGAGCTCTCTCACATTTCAAAAATCCAGCCACCCAAAATATCCTCAATTAGCAGGAAAAGTTACCGGCATGCTTTTGGAAATGGATAAGGAAGATTTAGTCCCGTTGATTAATGAACGGGACGCTCTGGAAAGTAAGGCAGACGAAGCAGTCGCCGTGCTGGAACAACATAGAGCAGCAACAAGCAGCCAGTCGGACGAGTTGACGAATTAGGCTCTTTATACAATTACCCTTTTTCCTTTTCTTTGCCCCCGTCTATAGCGCAAGTACTTTATGAAAGAAGAAAAGCTTGAAATCCGTTCGAACTAGTTCGTGATAGCCCTTAACGAAGGGTAGCCAAATCTGGTTTTGCACAAAGACAGGCGGCCGGTCGCAGAAACAGGCGACCGGCACAGAAGCCATTTGTTAACGTGGCAGCTCTTTGGATAGACATCTAAAGTTTGGAACTTAAATGTTGACAGACGTGTGCCAATACATGAGAATGGAACTTGTTGAAGACCCGGCTTTTTCTTTTGAGCGGTTGGCCTCTTTGCTCTGCTGATCAGAGACGAATATTTAGCATGGTTGCCTAAAGTGGAACCAGCAGCTAAACGCGCGCTTTATCAAAAGAGAGGACGGTTTCCGTGATGTGGAGGTTACTGTAATGATTTACCGTCCACATATACTCGCCAGTGCTGATTGTCTGTCGTTCGCAAGTGTTGGCCGTCTGGGAAGTTTGGCCAATGACGCGGGCAATGCGCCGATGCGGTCATTGTGTCTCGCAATGACGACATGTAGTTTTCCCTGTTGAACTACTGTAACTGTTAGCTACTTGGTTTCAAGGCAGCCGATTGCGTTGTAAGTCTGTAAGCATAGCCTCATTATCATTTATCTGTCGGCTTAAGTTAACAGCACTCTACAGTTTGTGGCAGTGCTTAAAAGTAAATGCTCAGCGCCATGGTATGACACGTAGCTTGTCTTCATCCAGCTAGCCCAATGGTATTTCGGTCGAAAGACCTTACGAGACCGCCGGATAAAGAACCCGGGTGTTATAGAAAGAGAAAGGTTGCAACTACAAATGAATGGTCTTGTCCATGAAAAACGTAGGAAGCAAAGAGCAGAAAAAATGCTCGCTTTCGGTCTGCATAAACGTATGTGATAGACTAATACTTTGGGTTGGGAGAATAAAGTAGGCAAAGTAAAGCCTATATTCTGAAAGGAAAGAAAATACTGTATGCACACTGGAACATCCAAGTCTATGGGTGGTATCACTCCATATCCGGTAAAAGGGGGGCTTTGTGTAACTCTACTCGGGGGTCGACATCAACAATAAACAAACTGTCTCCGACGCCTATGACACTTTGATTTAACGCTATAATAGACCATTAGCTATACACATCAATACTGAATTAAATAGATACCGTAACACATCGAAAATGTTATTTCCTACTTGAACCTATTCAGATTACAAATACTTTTGATTTTTCATAATAGCCCACTCTCAGATGAAGTCAAAAGAGTCTTTAAGAGAATGATCTGTTGAAATAGACGAATCGATCTAGCTTACTGCAGCATTAGCTCACTGCTTAAATCTGTAGCAGGTGCATAGATGAGCTCCCTATGTCAGTTTGGAGGTTGTTGTGCTTTACTTTTCGAACTTCGAAAGTGATATGTAAAAGAGTTCGATGAAAGCAACCTTACAACGATACATCAGTACGAATTTAGACTGCAATTTCGTAAAATGGGCCACAGCCAAATATGTCAAGGATTCATGTACGCAAGTAGGTATCTCGCTTGTGTTTATTGCATACTCCTGGTAAAAACATATTCCAAATACATATTTCAGGAGAAAACCTCCATAATGGGTAGTTCGTTGCAGACATTGGCTCAGTAGTATTCTTCGTCGTCATCGCTCGAAAGCTCGTAGTCGTATTCTGCAACACCCAGAGCGAACGATTAGCATGAGCCGCACGCAACTAATTCTCAAAATGCTTACGCTCATCAAAATCTTCCTCACTTTCTTCGTCAGGATAATCGTTTAGATAATAATCTTCGGCTAAAAAAATTAATCAGCGTGAGAAAACTGCAGTTATACCTTACCCAAGTGCTTCATTACCATTTGAGTCCTCATCGCCGTAGTCTCCCGGTTCGCTGTCTGACTCATCATCATTCATGTACTCAGTTTCTTCGTCGAACCAAACCCTGAAATACACGTCAATTTCAAGTATTCAATGCGGCCATCGTAGTTTTCTTACAGAGAGCCAATATTGCCAGTGTTAATGCCTGCTTGTGTGTTCGAGTCATCCCGATAATACACGTCGTACACATAATCATCCTCATCGCTTTCCTGGGTCTTCTCGTTCACTGCAATTACGAAATTTTAAATCAATTTATCAGGTCATCTCCTATTACACTTGAAGGCCTTACAAGAAAGATATTCCTTGACCATGGGTATGAAATTGCACATGATATCGTCTTGGTCATCAAGATCTTCATCCGGAAACAGTCTATGCAAGGAATGAATACCTCGGTATGATAGAGCCATGCATGCTACAAGTAGAACTTACTTGGGTTGCTTATCATCAGCATCTTCACGCACTGCCTCGTACATCTGGAACAAATCCTCAACAGCTTTTTCGGAAGAGCCCCGAACCCTTTGACACTGCCACGTTAGCTCCATTCTAAGGAACCGATCAAAAAAAGAACCCTTACTCTGGAGGCAATGATGACCTTGCCCGGTTCTGATTAATAACGCGGTATCGGGCTTGACGGACATTGTTCTGTCAGAGTAAAACTTGAATATGAAGCGCTTGCATCATTTTAACAAAACGACTCTTTCTTACCAAGTTTTCCTGCATAAGTCGGTCTTTCCGATCCTCAGTTGTTTCCGGAGTTATTGGTCGGCTTCCGGGTTGCAAACGTCGAGCAATTCGCTCCTAATAACAACGATTCCCGTTAATCTAGACAAGCAAGGACGCCGTTTATTCTATCGTCAGCCAAACCTTTAACTTTTGTGCTTCAGCTACATTGCGAAAGCTTTTTTCTTCAACAGTTTCAGCCAGTCGAAAGATTGTCGGAAGTCTGGTGGCAGACACTGTGAAAAGAGCCGCGGATCTTAAGAGTCATACCGAAAGCATGAGCCCCCCACAAAACGCCATACCAGACAACACGGAATCGGTAATGCTACTGAAGCTGCCTTCTTTTCGATGCCGTTTTTTGTTGCGGAATGCGTCATTATTCGCCTGTAGCACTGGTGGATCGGGAAAGAAGCATAAGGAACCCATGCTGATTGAAAAATACTGAAATGTCGAAGAGCACCCACATAGAGCTTCCAATGGTTCTTCATGGCGTTTCCGCTTTATTCTTAAAATCGTCACGAGCTTTGTAGAGTCAACGCTGCTGCTTTCAATGCCGACATCGCTCAACGTTTTCGGAGGTGTATCCATCACTGAGTTTGTGTCGAAAGATTCCCGCAACCCTGAGACACTTTCAATGAGCCATTTTAAAAGTCAGTCTACCAAGTTTAAACAACGAGCGACAATTTGGGTAAAAAGAGCGAGGAAGTGGGGGGTTGAATGCGGTGCGGTCTGAAATGTCCCAGTTCACGTCTTCAAGTAATTCCTCGGGATCGTTCCATGCTATAACGGGAACCAGATATTCTTCCAATGACGTTACCAAAAGCAACATGTCCATGACCTCGACCTACCAACGTGATGATGAAAGGTAGCGTGCTATTACCATGTCTTGGTAGCTTCTGTTAACTTAATGGCAGCATGTTTAGCGTCGTTTCCGAACTTCCAGAGTCACCGACCCTTCCTCCGGAAGGCAGTCGAGGAGAGGATTATACTGACATTAGCAGGATACCTGCTACCGATCATCCGAGAAGTCCACGAGATTACTCTTTAGCCAGCGCATCGGGTATTGCTCGGGGACCAATGGTCTACGGCAGTAGCAGCAGCAGCAGTAGTAGCAGCACTGCTGGCGGCATGCCGCTGAATCCAATACAATACACTGATTTTTCGCAAAACTTATCATCCTCTGGTATGTCGCGAGAGAATACAGATATTTACGGATGAGAAAGTGTTCATTAAGCCCTTTGGTGGACATGACCGACTAGCTTCATACCCGCATCTCGGAAACGGTGGTACGACCATGGAACGAGCACGATCAGCACATTCCATCCCTTCTTCCAGCGCATCAGCAACGGCAAGCGGGCATCACCAGTCTTCATCACGTGCTAATAAGCACAGCACTCTACGACACGTGTCATCGCACAGCGCTTTGAATTCCCGTCGATCTAAGCGCTCAATGAACATGTCCGATCATATGGCTGCAGCGATTGAACTGAGCGCTAGCCCAATTGTACAGCCGTCTCCAGCAGCTGGGATGTATTGGTCAAGGTCCGTAACGTACGGCAGAGGTCCCTCACGACCGTTGCGTGCGCATACGATAAACCTCATTGGGGAGCAGTTGTTTGTCTTTGGCGGTTGTGACATCAAGACTTGTTTCAATTCGCTCTACATTCTTGATATGGGTAAGTAACGGAGAGCCGGTTTTAATAGGCTCTGTCAGAGGGATATTGACATCGTCTTGACTAGATACGATGACATGGTCAAAGCCTCGTACAACAGGTCAGCCACCACCACCTTGTCGCGCTCACTCTAGCACTCTAGTGGAAAGAGATCTTGGATCCGGAAAACGTGCTCATTATTTATACGTCTTTGGTGGCGGAGACGGCCCTAATTACTTTAACGACCTTTATGTACTTAATGCAGGTAAGAAGAAACTGGGAAATGATGGCAGGGTTATCTCGGTCGTTGTACTCACGTCCCCTATAAGATACACTTACGTGGACAAAGCCTAATACTGAGGGTGTACCACCGTCTCCGCGGCGTGCACATACAACGTGTCTCTGGAATGACAAGATCGTAGTTGTTGGTGGTGGCGATGGTGCACGAGCACTGTCCGATGTGCACATATTGGATATATCAGATATGTCAAGACCTCGATGGAGCCAGCTGAACCCCGCCGGAACTCCACCCATTGCTCGTGGTTATCACACAAGCAATCTTGTCAAAGATAAGCTGATTGTGTTTGGCGGTAGCGATGGTCATGAGTGTTTCGGTGACGTACATGTGCTGGACCTTGGTAAGTACAACGATACATGTGGAGCATATCTGGATTCGATAAATGACAAGCTTCGTTTCTAGTTTCCAATCGATGGTTCCAGGTAGAATTAGATCGTGTCGTGCCTCGCTTAGCGCATTCCGCGACGCAAGTGGGCTCCTACGTTTTTGTCATTGGCGGTCATGATGGAAGTCGCTATTCAAATGATGTTTTATTATTAAATCTTGGTGAGTAACAAGAGGATCACAGTATTGTCAAGGCATAACGCTTACTGGTTTACTGTTAACAGTTACCATGAGCTGGGAGACACGCAGGATTTATGGTGGTGCACCGTCGCCACGTGGATATCATGCAGCTGTCCTGCACGATTCACGCCTGTATGTCTTGGGCGGCTACGATGGAAAAACCGTTTTTGACGATGTATACATGCTTGAGCTGAGTGCTTGCGCTTATCTACCGCAAATTACTAATTTCGAGATAGACTTGTAATCTGCCCTCTTCTCCACCACCCCACAACTGTCCTTTTTTACCCTTTTTACGTATGTTTTACTAATATCCCTATAGTTAGACCTTTCGACTACCATATGGTTATGGATACTGTTTCACTTTCCCTGACTTATTTGTTTTGGTTTTTTCCCTCTTGTTATTTCCATGTGATAGCTCTCTTACAGCAACTGACTTGTCTTCCTACGAACGAACTCCCCGCATATATTGCGCTTAATATAGAGAATTTACCAAATAAAAGCGATCAACTTAAAGACTATGTATGCAATAACCTGAAAGAATACGTGTTGGACATTCTTAGACGGACTTGCGGGACAGTGCCCGTTAGAACCTTCGGCAACATTGGTCATAATGTTTTTCGTTACTGTGCTCGCTCATCGTGTATTAAGGCTTTGACATTCTGAACTTGTGCCACACAAGATGGGAGTCAAGCGCTGATTGAGTCGTCAATGATGTATAATCAACACCGTAGGCAGTCGACACGACGATTAAGCAAATAGAATCTAGTTACATGGCTTATCTTTCGCATCCGTAACACGGAACTGAATCATGTTATAATCCCACGTAACCATTGCATTGAGTTTGCGAGATCACGCCTTCAGTTTTCCAATAAAAGGCTGAATCACTTGAAGATGTATATCAGTTTCACAATTGCTGTTAATAGAACGTGTCGACAAAGGTCTTTGAACTTGTTTAATCCATCGTTGTCCAACAGAGTCATCACGACTGCACCTCATGCAAGAAACAAAGAATCGCTTCGCTCACAAGTCCTATTCACTGCTCAGTGTTTGATGAACGGATTGGCACGCACTACCACTTCGTATCTTGTACATCCAGCTACGTTTTTTTATACTGCATATCATCTGCTCTTCCTTCCCAAAAGTTCTAGATTCCTTACTCTTGAACGGGCCCATTGCTTCTTTTCTTTACCTTCGGCTTTTGCTTTCCTATCCTGGCATCAAGCGCCAATTAACCCTTTCTTTGGCTGTCGTCTTTGAACTTTGACGCTTCACGCAGGCAGTTCAGAAACACTTGGTTAACAGAAACTCTTTATTCACGGACGTTGGTGGAGAGCCATAATATTGTTCCCGTAGTGATAATTGCCAAGCTATGGATCCGTTGCAGGCATCCAACGAAAAATTTTGACAGTGTTTCACAATAATCAAGTGTCCAAAAGGTTGGAGACCGTTCCATCACAAAAATACTTCTTTAGCTTTTATCAATAGACTTTCCCCATCAGGTCAGTGGCACCGTCCAAGCAGCATCATAAAATGAAAGATCTCAACGTATACTCCCTCCAATAGTCAGATCACAACTGTGGGTTTTACAAGTTTAGAGTGACACAAAAAGAATTGGCTCGGGTCCTCACCCCCATAAGAGAGCAAAAATATCTTTCACTTCCTGTTTTTTCTTCTTTTTCTTCTTCACACTGACTTTTATCGTACTCTCTGCATGTCTACTATGACCTCTGCCTCGTTTTCGTCTGCTTCGCGCTCTGCCCCTGCTTTCTCTCGTGCTTCTGCTACTTCGCCTTCGGGCCATTCTCGCTTTTGTCGTTCGTTGTCGGCGCCTGTTCAAGGTCTGCCTCGTGCGTCCTCTGATCGAGCCTCCGCTGCAGGTGTCAAGCGCGGACGGTCTCTTGATGATCATGACGTTGCTGGCGTCGCTAAACGCCCTAGATGCCAGGTCCAGGACCGGTCTAGTGATCGTGCGTTGTTGTCGTTGCCCTCTCCGGTAGTCATG